>OZ014512.1:554370-808947 GCA_963966075.1 Aphodius sticticus | reverse complement strand
CCACTACTTTCATGTTTACCGATAATACACATGATTCTGTCGTCAGCAGTACGGACCCTTCAACTTTAGTCAGTCACCTTGTATAAATAAATGGCACAAGAAACCGCATACATACTTTCATAACCTTAATGACGTGAATGTGTAATTTCAATGACTGTTGTTGCCATTACGCTAAAAGATAACAAAACCGGATCACCACAATCACTTTCAGATTCCGAAATATAAAATAAATCCTTAGTCAAAATTTCTTATTTGATCCGCATGAAGTAATTAATAAACACTTGTTCGAAAATCGGTCTTCATTAATACATAATAGCAATAGTCAACAACAATATTACTAGGCTACCGCTATTAGCTAATTAAAGAAAAAGTGAAGGCAACTTCAAATCAAACCCGCTCACAAAAACAAACGAGCAAATGAACCATTCGGACATATCCTGTAAAACAGAGCAACTCTTTGAATAATTATGCTAATATTTGATCGGATAATTCAGGTCCGAGCGAAGAAAGTAAAAGTAAAACGAAACGCATTGAGACCGGCTATTTTCTACGCTTGAACGTTTTTATTTGCTTTATTATAGTTTTACGCATTAATTATGCAATCGTTTGGTAGACATTCCAGTCATTCTGGATTATATAAATGATCAATAACGAGGAACAGAGCTGTTAATTGCATAGGAAAAACATTGCAACTTCTTTTAATAATTAATTAGTGTTAATAAAACATCGGAGAATATGTTTGTCCATGTAAGAAAGTGTGCATACTTTTTGTGTAGCATTTTTTTAGTCTGTGCATGCCGTGTTTTAGCAATGCTTTGTGTTTTTAATTTATTTTTTTTGGTCAATTTAACACCATTTGGAAGAGATATTGCGAAATTGTTTTTTTTAATTTTTTAAGCTATATTGCTAGCAAAACATTGAAATTTTCATAATTCGTTTTTTCTTTAAGTTTTTAATATAAGAAGAAAACGTATAGAAAAAGAGAGCATTATTTACCACATGTATAAGATAAATCCATGAGTGAAGTTATATTAGGTAATGTAATAGCAGATGACCAGAAAAACTAACTTTTTATACATATACAGTGTGTATAAGACCTATGGACCTAACTATACCTATAATGGACGTAATTTTTAATTTCTCGAGAAAAGGTCATTCTTTATAAAGAGTTTTGGATGTCTTAAAAAGTCGAAAGCGCCATTGTTAATATTTTGATTTAAAATCCAGGATGGTTAGAAAACACGAACACATTAAATTGCCCGAAGAGTAAACTATCGGTTTTTCGGAATTAGAACAAAAATGTTATAAGTAAAAGTTGTTTTATATTTAAATTTATACCCAGATATCAAATTTCCATGTTGTATTCTAAGATTTATGTTTTATTTATTTCTAACAAAGTAATTTAACAAAACATCATCAAAAACCATGCGGCTTTAAATCAGGTGAACGCGGTGGCCATCCTATAGGACCGAATCGTCCAATCCACTTATGTGGAAAATGTCTGGTCAACCAATCCCTGACTTGATATGCGCCATGAGCAGGACAACCGTCGTGTTGATAGTGTAGTGAACACCTGAGCTGTAAGTTGATTTCGTCCAAAGTAGGTAGCAAAAAATTACCCAACATATCAAAATAAGTGTTTTGGTTTACAGCACCGTCAAAAAAGTTTGGTCCAATTATTTTCTTGTAATAAGTCCCACACCAAACATTCACTTTTTTATACTTTTGAGAATTGGTTGTAATACGGAAATTTGGATTTTCTTGAGACCAATATCTGCAATTCTGTGAACTAACAACTCTATTTGTGGTAAACGTTGCTTCGTCAGTGAAAATAATTTTTCCGTAGAAAAATTTATCGACCATAATTCGTTCTCCCATTAATAGGCAAAATTCTAATCGACAAGCATCGTCTCCTTCTACTAAAGTGTGTATCAGTACTGGTTTATAAGGATGAAATCTTTGGTTTGAAAAGACCTTTGTAGGTGGCTTTTACTGATGTTCAAGTCTCGAGATCTTTGCCTCAACGATTTTTTTGGGCAAGTGTTCACGGAAGCAATAGCTAACATAGCTCTTGCATCATCTTCGCCATTTCGCTTTTTTACTTGATATTTTTCACGTCTCCTGTTGCATGAAATTTTTTCACCAATTCACGAACTCAATTGACAGAAACATAGACCTCAGGGTATTTTCTGCTAAAAACTTCAATAGCACGGCACCGGTGGTACGATACCTCACCTATGCCGTAACAAAGAACTAAATAAACCTTTTGCTCTAAAGTCAACATACTTTCAATAAGCTTCTATCAACAAATTGCTTGGATACGCTGTTACTAGTGTATCTAAATTTTTTGTTCACCTTTATGTAATGTCTTTTCACAGGTCCGAGATGTAAAATTTGAAATAGAACATTCAAGTTTGATATTTGAGCAAAAAATTAATTCAAATTAACTTTTACCTATAACATTTTTGATCTAATTCCGAAAAACCGATAGTTTACTCTTCGGCCAATTTTACATTCTCGTACTTTCTAACTATCCTGTATGATAAATCAAAGTATTAACAATGGCTTTCGACTTTTTAGGACATCCAAAACTCTTTATAAAGAATGACTTTTTCTTGAGAAATTAAAAATTACGTCCATTATAGGTATAGTTAGGTCCATCGGGGGAAACACTGTACATTTGTTAATGTATTTTGGATCTCTTATATTCTTGAATAGGGTTTTCTGTTGCGTTCACATTGGAATGAAACCATAAAGTGAGAACAACGTACTATAGCAAGTAAATTATAATAATAGCAGTTAATAAGCAGAAAAGATTGAATTATTTAAGTGTATAAGCAAGAGACATTCTGAACGAGGTACCTATAAATCTAATAGCAACATAACCTAATCTAGGAATTATCGGAAATGTCTTGCTTGCTGTTATGTACATACAAAAGTACACTATGAACAGCAAAGTGGAAGATTTATAATAGCAGTAGTTAGGATCTTACGTGATTGGCAGTTAGTATTAAGCAATAAATCAACAGAAGACATTTTCATCGAAAGATATCGTTAAATATTTATGTACCTACTCTACGCTGCAATATTATAATAATATACTTTATTGTACCAAAAACACATATACATAGAAAATTACACAAGTATGCTTAAGAAAAGATGTACAGTGTGAAGGTAAAGTCAAAACAATTCGTGAAGCGTTAAGTGGCACTTAAGAACTCTTGTGCTGAGTACAAGGGTCTGCGTAACAGCATCCTCTTCACTTCCCTCTTGAATGCAACCATAGGTAAATGTCTCCAGGCTTGTGGTATACTGTTCATTAGTTGGAGATGACGGTGTTGCACAGCTGAGGTTTCAGTTCTGTGCCTTGGGATGTCGATGTTGTTTTTATTCCTTGTATTGATAGAGGTCACCTCTCCTCTGGTTCGCAGGCTGGCAAGTTCTGATCGGGCTCTTACAAGCTGCCGGAGGATGTACGTTGCCGGGACTGTCATTATTCCGAGCCTGATGAAAAAAGGTCTGCAGTGAGTAGCTTGAGGCGCTTGTACAATAGTTCTGACAGCCTTTTTCTGTAACACAAGAATTTTGTCTGCGTGGTGTGGTGACTCACCCCATAGCGCAATTCCATAAGCCATCCTCGAGTGGAACAGCGCATGGTAGGCAGTGAGGGCTGCATCCTGACCTGCGATGTCTCTAATTCGCCGTATCGCGTACACAGACCTCGACAGTTGTTTCTCTAGTTCATCTATGTGTGCTCTCCAGGTCAGTCTAGTGTCCACTCTGATCCCCAGCAACCGCACGCTTCTGGATTCTTCTCCGCCTTGTCGGTCACAGGTTAGGACAATCCTTTCGGTTTTTGACTCGTTTAGGCTCAGGAGGTTTGCCCTAAACCATGAGGAAGCTGTTGCTGCTGCATCGCCCAGCTTTGTAGAAATCTGATTTCTGTCGTCTCCAGAAACAGTCAGAGTCGTGTCATCAGCATACATAATGGTATGGGCTGGTATGCTTGCCGGCAGGTCATTCATAAAGATGGCAAAGAATAGTGGGCCAATTAAGGATCCTTGAGCAACTCCGCAGGAAATCCTCTCCACTCCACTCATGCAGCCACCCATGCAAACCATCTGACATCTGCCCTCAAAGTACGACATTATAAGCCGTAGGGGGACGCCTCGTATACCATAATGCTGCAGTTTGGCAAGGAAGGTGTCATGGTGCATACAGTCAAACGCTCTGCTCAAGTCACAGAGCAGTGCTTCGCTGTCCTGGCAATTGTCCATTGCCTCCCAGACAAAATCCAGCAGGGAGAAAACGGCATCAACGGTACTCCTTCCCTCCCTAAATCCAAACTGGTGGTTGGTCAGGGTTCCATGACGATTTAGGAATTCCACCAGACGAGACACCAACGCCGCCTCCAGCACCTTAGAGAACACTGGCAAGATCGATATGGGCCTATAGTTTTCAACTTTGCTGTGCTCGCCGTTTTTGTGAATTGGTATGACTTTTGCCATCTTCATCGAGTCCGGTACGGTTCCCTGCTGAAAACATGTGTTAATGATATCGCTAAGAGCATCTGAGATAAGGCGCGCGGATTCTCTTAATAGTTTGGTGTTGAGGCCATGGATATCAGTGGTGTATTTCGGCTTTAATTTCAATAAGATGGACTCCACTTCTTCATTTGTTGTTGGGGTGAGGAAGAAGGAAGATGCTGTGGCAGGCATCTTTCTAAGACAATCCTCAGAAGCTATCGTGCTTGCTGGAATGGCTGCAATGGTGGTCGCGGCAATGCTGCTGAAAAATGTGTTGAAGTCGTTGCTGGACGGTGTCTCTGAAGACACTCCTCTATCCCCTTCTGTTTCCCTCCGGATTATCTGCCATAAGCTTTTCTGCCTGTTAAGCGATCTTTGTATTTCAAAATGATTTTTCTGTCTTCTCTCCTCCTGTACACACTGCAAATAAAATTTTTTGTAGCTTGAATAAATTTTTTTCATGTCCTCCCCACCCTGCTGTGTGTAAGTCTCTTCAATCAATTGCAGTGTTTCTCTTATATCAAACAGATGCTCTGGAAATGGGTTTGATCTTTTTGCAGGTTTTGTTCGTACTGGGAAAGACTGCTCGAAATATGCAACAAAGACCTTGAGGAAGTTGTCAAACTTCTCAGAAGCATCCTGTTCACCGTATACGCTTTCCCATCTTTCCTCCGTTAATAGGCAAGAGAATTTTTCATAATTTCTTCTAGAAAATGAGCGTTCTTTTACATGCTGTGGCTTCATCATTTTTACCTTGAACGACAATAGAATGTCCTTATGATCAGACAGTCCTGCAAGTAGATTGATTGAATAATCTGTGATATTGGTATAGATATTGTCTATTGTCGTTTTCGAGTTCAAATGTATCCTGGTGAAATCCCTTACTGTAGCAGAGAGACCATAAAGTGCCATGTTTCCAAGCAGTGCAGTTGACTGATTTGTTAGCCTGTGTGTGTCCACATTGAAGTCGCCCGCCAGAGCTATTAGGATCTTTTTATTGTAAGTCCGCATGATGACCTCCAATGCCACACCCAAGGTCTCCAGGAACAGCTGTAGGTCAGAATCTGGGGAACGATAAGTTGACATCACGATTAGATTGAAATCGGGAAGGAATATACAGGCAATCTCGCAGATTTTCTCAACAGACAGTTTGGTCACAATTCCTACCGATGAGCACTTCAGGTTGGACTTCACATAGATACACACACCCCCATGTTTGTACTGTTCTCGGACAAAGCAACTTCTCATCGTATATCCTGTGAGGTTATAGAGGTTTTGGTTGCTTTTATTTAGCCAGTGCTCAGCAATGCATACCACGTCGGGATCAATTTGTTGCATGGTTAAATGTAATGCATCTATCTTATTCGTGATGCACTGGATATTAGAGTGCATAATCTTGAATTCATTATTTGTTTTGCTGGACGAAGTCACTACTTCTACTTTGTGTACCTGTTTCGGGTACCTGTCTAGGTATCGGCAGTTTTCTTCGGTTTCCGCAGAAAAAACCGTGTCACGTACGAACCATAAGGCCACACATCGCTTTCCATCGCCATATTAAGATGTATCAAATCAATCATAATCTTAAAAGAGCTATAGTGATGAGATCTGCTCACATACTACTTCCGGAAAACTTTCCTGCAGGAACTCGACCACCATGTCCGTTGTTGTATCAGGGGCTAGTCTGGATAGATGGAGAAACGCTTTCTTTGGTGCGGCTTTAAGCTTATGTTTATTCGTTGTTTTATTTCCAACTATTGCGTGCTCTGTTCGGTGTTTCCTTCTTTGTTCCACTAATTTCCACCCATCTGTTTGTTTGGCCTCAGGATACACCTTGACGGTTTTGCTATTTTCACTAATAGCATTTGACTTTGCCTTGCTGGCGTAACTGGGCCTGGGTCTGAAACCTACTGCATCAGGATTAAGAGTATTCATAGTATTATTCATACCGGCTGTGGTGCAATTTCCATGCACCTGTTTATATGTTTTATTCTCCTTCGACTGTGGATTTACCATCGGAGTGTGGCTTGAACGTGAGTTTTGTGTGTAGCTAACTTCAGCAATGTTTATGCATTCTGATTCTGAGTCGTTGACATGCACAGTTTTATTTTCTTTGTGTTGGCGCTGCTGGCAATATTCGTCTTGTTCGCAACTAACCTCTCGTATGTTGTTGTTTTTTGCCGGTACCCTTGATTTTTCATGTTCTATTTCAAGCATTTCCTTCAGCAGTCTCTGATTTTCTTTCAATAACTCATTTTTATCCTGCATTTCTTGAAGTAGACGCTTGAGCAGCCTATTTTCAATCTCCAACTCGGACGGAGTTGCGTTTTCGTTGGTGTCACTTTTTTTTTTCGCTTCACAGCATTTAATTTTGTTTTCCCCCAGGAATTCGATGTTGTTGAGCCTATCTTTGCAACTTTTATGGTACAAAGAGAAGCAGTTGATGCACACTAGATTGTTACATTTTTTCTTGCAACACTTTAAAACAGTAAAATCGACGTTGTCGCTTTCGCGGTCTGAAGATTCACCTTCATTCGGCGCCATCTTATATTATGCAAAGTATTATAGCAGACTTTTATCATAAATATTTCCAATTTTAAAACTGTGAATTAATAATTATATCAAGCAACTGTTGAAGTAACAATTTATTAAGACAACAACTAAATAATACAATAAACATCCAAATTACTTCCGAAATATATTTTCAATGTCACCCAAAAAGTCAAAGCACAGGTAAACTTAATGAAATAAATAATAAATATTCGCCTAAAGTCTATGCCAAACACAACCAGAAGACAAGTACACAAATACATAAGTCATGAATATCTAAATGCAAAGTAATGTCGATAACAATAGAATGCTCCACCCTTTTTTCTCATAAAAATGATTATTTATTTTTTTAGCTTTCTGTAACTAAACAATTAAAAACTTAAATATAAAAATTTCCTGTTTTCTTTATTTGCTTGTATATCGATAGCCCATCGATATTATTTAATATTATTTAAAATTAACATTGATTAGCAGTTTATCATCAATGTCTGTTAATTATTTAAATTATATACAAAATATTAAAAACCTACTCATAAGTGGCACGAAATCCGAAATTATCGAATTCTGAATGTGCATAAATTTACTGGAAAGTTACCCAGCCTTACATTAAATTTTTGGTTTATTTGAAATGTATGATTATGCGGTACATTTTACTTAACTCTGAACATACTTAACTCTGGTCTATGTTCACTTTTAAATTGGCCGTGTCAAATTATGTAAGCACATGAAGATCTTATTTTATAATCTTTCATTGAAGGCTGGCATTTTCACCTAGCCATAAGTTCGGGATAGCTATCTGACATCTGACAGATTTGTTGCCCTATTATACGCCGCCAAATGAGAAGCACAGCCTCCGATACATCTTCTAATTTGACGAGCTAAAATTGGACAACAAATCTGGCAGGTCCATCAGGCTATCAGGACATTATAGGTAGGTGAAAATACACCCATAAATTTCCATTTTATCGTTTTTGTCCTTTATTAAAGAGAAAAAGGGCAATAACGATGAAATAGACGAAATGACCGAAAAGGGTTAAACGAAGGAAAAATGATGAAATAAACGAAAGGGATCAAAAGAATGAAAATCATAAAATTGATAAAATGGATAAAACGTATAAAACTGATAAAAGGGATAAATGTATAAAAATGGATACAAAGTATAAAACGAATGAAAGGAGGAAAATAATGAAAAGAACAAAAAGAATACAAAGGACGAATAAGAGAAAACGGAGAAGAAGAATAAACGGAATAAACAATGTATGGAAAGTGTAATGTTAGTTACATAATTTGACATGGTCAACTTAAAACGGATCATAGGGCTACGTTCAGAGTTAATCTGTTATTCATTTTGAAAGTTTTTATAATTCACATCGACGCGTCTAGCTAAATACCCAAATGTATTCACTTATTTATATAGAAAAAATCTTTTTTCTGGAGGACCCTCTCGACTTGTTCATTTATATACATACTTAATTCCTGTGATATTTGAAATCGATCAAAACATATTAACTGTGTCGCAAGGGGTTCAAATAAGGGAATAAGTTCAACTTTATAATATTAAAAAATAAAAAAGGGTTTGCTTTCTTTTACCACAATAAATTTACATACTACAGTTATTAGCTTAATCTGAAAGAAATAATTCATCACTTTTGAGTCTAGATATCAGAGCATTTCACACGGTATGTAATTTGCTAAAAAACTCAATAATCAAGGTGATTATTCTGGCCAACAAAGAACAAAAGTACAGATGTGAAAACTGGTATGCTTTTTTACGTACAATCTGAATCTGAAAGCAAAAATTCCAAATTGTGTCTGGTGTATGAGAAAAAAAATTCATTTTGCAGTTTTTAGCACTGCTTTTCTCAAAAACGTAGTTAGTTCATATTCAGATTCTACAAAAAATGCATACCAGAAACAGTTATCACGTGTTAGATTTTGTTAATATTGGTCAGGTAGCTTAACTTATTGTATTTGGACAAATTAAGTGCTTGAAAATATGTGAAAAGCTCTGATATCAAGATAAAACTTATTGCAGTAAAATCAAACAAAGAGCCTGTTTTTACTATTTTTTTTTATTTTTAATTTTGAGGCTATTGGGCACGTGTTAATATGTTTTGATCGATCTCAAATTTCACAGGAATTAAGTATGGATATAAAGAAACAAATTAAGAGGGGTTTGCACAAAAAAAATAAGGATCACTAGTATTCACAAAAAAAATACATTTTACCCAATCATATAAAACTTTGACTATTAAAATAAATAATGCAAAAAAAGCCGATATTGCGGAAAGTGGATTTGATGTTCGTATTTGGCCGACGATATGGTTGTGTCCCATAACACTGGGTAGTTTAGATCAAGGCAATAAATAGACGGTCACAACAAGCTGACAAAAGTGGCCAGCTATCTTATATATACAACTCAAATGAAAATTATATTTACTAAAGAAAATACATTAGAAAAAATGCCCAGATGTTATGGAAACTTGAGAGTATATACGTTATACGACAGGATTAGAAATGCACCCACATGGGTTTGTGGGTGAGTTAAGTCTAAGAGTAAAGAGATCTGTGATTTACCATCACACTGCGACTGCAATCTGAGGAGCCAATCAAAGGGCGCCATAAAAAGAAAACAGACACTGTGTGTAAACTTTTAAGTTCAGCCATTTCTCATGCTTGAAAACATGATTTTTTAAAATATGGAATTTCTTTATACATCTTCATAAAACTCTCTAAAAACCTTTTTTATTATTACTATATTTTTAGAAAATATCGTGATTATTAGTTAGATTATACAGTATACATACATTACCCTTTTAATTGCCTTTCAACGACTTTAAAACAATGTAAAATTAAAACAAATGTATTAGTTCTTCTTCAGAATTATCGATGTCAGAAAATATACTAACACAATGGATGTCTATTTATAACTAAAATGAAAATTGTAAATTTAAATTCAACACGATGCGGCCCGACCCGGAAATAACCTGCGCTTTCCGTAAATAACGTTGTTTACCCTTATACCGACGACCACGAAGTTTGCAATTTTTATATTCACCCCAACTCGCCACTTGTTAGGAAAACGATGGCATTATATCGTACCAAGCTCAAAATTAGTGCGTCTAAGATTCACTCTTTTCTGGTTTCACTTTCACTTCCGATATTATTATTATATTAGCGCACAATCCTACTTTGTATCTTGAAGGATCGCCCTCTAAAAGGGTTTTTTCTTTTGATTTCGCAAATGGCGGTGTGAACCAAAGGACCCCAAGTAATGACTTTAGGCTCGACAACTTTTTGAAGAATGGTTATAAAATATTTCTATCGCTTGTAATAATTGCATGCTACAAGTCAAAAAAGCTTATTGCAAATAAACAGTATAATAGTCAGGATAATACAACATTTACTGCTTATTGTATTTTGGATAAATATGTGGCAATAAATCAGGATATACATGAGCTATACAGCACTAACAACTATAACTTCAAAGGAAGAGATTTTTGGCAAATTGAAATAATTACTTACCGGTTGTTGTCTAGTTCTTTGGGCATCGATGTTTAACACCAAGAGTGTCAGTAGAATAATGCTGACCGACTTCATTTTGCACTATTTCGTTCACATCCAGTACTTACAAGAGTTCACTAACTATCACAAAAATGGACTATATTTCTGCTAATTGGTAAAATATTGGGCTTTATCCTGTTTATGTAAGGAAAAAAAGCAATTAATTATTTCCGAAGTACCATGAAAACACAGTTAATCTTTCAAGATTTCTTCAGTAACTGCATCAAGAAAAATCTACCAACTTGTACTTATATAAATTATATACATAAAGTTCAGGTGTAATTTTTGAATTACAAAACAATATCTAGCATTTGATGTCGCTGTCGAATGGAAAATAGAATAGAACGTCATTGTATGTAAATGTTGCACAGGGGGAATTAAAATAATAGCAATAGTTTTATGAGTTTTAATATCTTCCATTATGTTCATGTATGGTATTGTAAAAGGCGCAAGCATCGGTCCATTAATTGAAATGCATAATAAATGTCACAATGGATTGATAGCGGATATATTTTATGTAACTGTGTTTCTAGCGTTTACTATTAATTTAGTTACATCTTCCTATAGCCGATGAATATCATTATCAAGATTATGAAATTAACGTAGATATAATTTTGAGTACAACGTTTTGATTTATTTGTTATTTTCCTTCCAGGAGAAAGTTTTAAGTAATAATTATAAATTAGTGAATATTAATTTTATTTAATATGCTTTAGCGACAAGGTGGAAATAAGAGAAAATAAATTGTGTCAAAAGCAAGAAATACCTAATCAATTGAATGATTAGCAAAGGTTGTATAACAAAATCAAGATGGATAAAAAAGTATCGAAAGTACCAGTGGTTAAAATTTAATTTTCTTTTAACCAAGTTTAGAAAATTAGAAAAATTTAGAAAATTTGAACTGCAAACTGTGTATGTTCTACAAAAATTCAAATGAGACAGATAATAAAAAAAGTAACTAACTGTTGATTATGAATTGAGCTTGGTAACAGAGTATAAGGGAACCTTGGCGAATTCCATTATTACTCAAAGCAGGCGCAAAACACCCTGTGGACCACTAAAACAATTTATTCTCTCGATATAATGTTGCCAAGGCATGGTATTTTTCCAAAATTGAAAGGGTTGTGATATATTTCTATACGGTGTACAGAAAAAAATCGGAAAAAAATATGTATATCTCTCTGTATATCTTATACAGGCTGTTCAAAATTTACAACACAATAATTGAATTTTCAAACCTAAGAAACTCATCTTTTTCTAATGGAACACCCTGTATACCGATACGCCATTCGATAGGAAATCTTATTCCCTATCAATCAATATTACGATTCCCTCTTTAATAGTTTTTGAGATATTGTCACTTTTTCTTTAAATCCATTTTGAATAAGGAGGCCTTTATATTTTGGCAGATAAAGTATTCCATTATCGTAAACATTTCACAACATCATTTTTATAAATTGGCATTTCTATGTGCAGTATTTAAATAATAAAATGTATTTGAATACCTACAGATATTTTCATACTTTTCATGTCACTTTTCGCACATTTGCTGTGCTCGGGATTTATCGTGTACGCCCGATGGTGGTCGCTGCTAATGGAGATAATGCTCTTCTATCTTAGTTTTTATAGATATTTACATTTGACAGATATGTTTGTTTGTATTGTTGTTCATCTATCGTTAATAATTGTGTATACAGTTGTACGTGGTTATTGGTTATTAGTTACGAAAAGGAAATCGCTGACGGTTATTCAAATAGAGATATCTTGAATTTATATTTCATTCATGGAGAATATGAGAAAATTTTTGAAGAGCGACATGACAGAAGTACAGCGAAGAGTTTTAAAATGTTTGGAGCAGAACGGGCAGCATTTCGAACAAAATAATTAAGTTTTAATTTAAGTTAGATATCCCAAATATATTATTTTAGTTTTAACAAACCTTTTCAATATTTTTTTGTTTTCCTGCTGCTCCTAAGTTGTTACATTCTCTGTAAATGAAGAATAAATTGTTTTGTATTTAGTTTGCATTATTTTATACCGACAATATCTCAAAAACTATTATATAGATATAGGGAATCCTAATATTGATTGATAGGGAATAATATTTCCTATCGAATGGTATACAGGGTGTTCCATTTGAAAAAAGTGAGTTTTTTACGTTTGAAAATTCGATTATTGTGTGGTAAATTTGGAACATCCTGTATAAGATATAGTGATGAACTAAACATAGTCTTATTTGGTTATGTTTCTAGTTTTGAACCACCAATCATGAAACTTCTAGTTTCAATAATAACCGAGATAATCAATTTTAAATTTAACCACGAAAATAACCAAAAAATTAGTAAAATAAAAAAAAACCAATAATGTTGATATTTAGGTATAGAGAAACCATATCAAAAATGATGTATTTTGATACGTAGAAACCAAAACTTAAATGAAAATTATATCATTCCATTTAAAATAACAAAGTTGATACCGACTTCCGGTGACAGACGTGACAGTTAACTTGAGAATATTTTAGCTGAAGATCTCAGATCGAGTAAATTCTAATTAAAAAATTTCAAGTTCCCAGAAATAGGAGAACATGAGAAACATCTAATTTGCGTGATGTAATTTGCAACATCCAGTTCCGTGAGACACATTTACAATAATTAATAAATCAAAAGGTATAAAAGTCTGAAACGAAACAATTTTTTAAATATCTAGTGTATTATTTGACTTTCAGATAATGCATGTAGGGGTTCAATTTTCAATCCTAGTTTTGAAAAACTAGGGAAAACTAATAGGCTGTAAATGTGTATCTTTTTTAGTTTTTATCTAGTTTTTTGCTTGTAATATATTCGGATAAAATAAATCCTTGAACCATTACGTCCAAATGATCCATTTTTGAACAAAAGCAATAAATTACATTAAAATAATAAATATAGATGGCTATTACACTCTAAAGTGGACCGTATTTTACAACCCTAATGGCAACATCATTGCACTTTTTCTTAGATTAGCAACATAGCCAATATATCTGTGATTTATGTCAGCATACCTGATTTTCAGTTTATCAAGATTAAATTGTCATTAATTCACTAAATTTGATCCATAACTTCACAATAACCCGGTATAAATTACCAAAAATTATTACGTTGTTAGTCAATATACCAATAATAATAATTGTTACATGTCCTTGTTGTTTGAACACACCCAATGATATTAACATCGCTAGTCATGCAAAGAATTAAACGACGGTAAAGGACCGACTATCAACCTACACTTAAAACTTCTTTCTTAGGTGTTGGAAGTTCTTAGTATTCCTACACAATGACTACGTATAGTACGTTACCTCGTAAATAATACGGCAGAAATCAAAGCATGCAATTAACGGTTCTAAACTAATAAAATAAACGAATGCACGCGGAGTAAATCACGAAAAATTGGAAACGCTTAAAAGTGAAAGTTCGTGAAATACCGTTCACAGATCAGTCGAATAAAGTAAAGGAGACAGTAAAATTGATCGGAATTAACATTTTAACGACCGTCGAGTTTGGAAATTTGAAAAATTGGCGTCTCAGCTGTCCAATCACATGTAGGTGTCCCATATTTCGCCCAGTCTTAGCAAGTGCTTGAATTTCGATTTAATGGGCGAATATTAATAATTATCGTCTTGCCTAGATTTTACTTTTTAATGATGGAAAATGTGTGAAATTTCTTCAGTTAATTTGGAATGACCAAATTACAACTACTTAATTGGTGGTATATGTCGTCCGTTTGAAACTGAAGGTGATACCTGATGAATGAAAAAATAATGCAAAAAAATTTAGTGTTAAATTACTATATTATTGTGTTTGGTTGTTCGATGGGGATAAGGTGCTACATTTAGAACCTATTTAATCAAATTTATCCCCATACTAAGTATTTTTCTATTAAAAACATATCAAACTCTGAAACACAGTGAAGGTATTATTTCGAAATTGCATTGAAATTAACAGAAATCTATTACATAGAAATTACCACCGAAAGAAGATTAACAATAAATTATTATTTGTTTCTAATAACACTGTTACAGTGAAAATATACCTTTCACGAGACATAGTCTAAGTTGTTTAGCTGGTAGAACTGACCAGAATAGCATATACGAAATTTTCCAAACCTCCAAAATCTAGATTTTTTTCAAATAAACTCTTTTTGGTTACTTGCATGTGTATAAAAATGCAGAATTCCGTCATTTTCCATTCGATTTCCCAAATAAAATGCAATTGAAAGAGAGAATACAGACCATTAGAAGGATGTACTACTCGGTCAGTTCCAATAAAAAGTCGAAAAGTTATGGACGTTGAAATTCAGAAGTTTCCCATTATTCTCTCAAGATTTTCTGACCATTAACGACAGTTTGATCTCCTGTTTCAATCCATAATATTTTATTTCTATTTTTTTATTGAAAGCCCATTTAAATGTGAGTCTAACAAGAGTTTGTTTATTACAATCGGGTGAAATTTGACTGAGTTATCGATGTTTAATCACAGTCTTGACATTCACACTAGGCAGGAATATTCCTACGGCCCGACCGTAATAACCGTACTCGTGATTCACATTAAGTAGACAATATTTTGTTTGTTTATTACCCTGTTTTATTGTATTTTAGTCTATCTAATATGTTATTAAGTACTATTCGACTTGTACGCAAATAGCGTAAAATAATTAATCCACAATCTTAACCTATTACAATTGCGTATACTATTAGGACGATGTAGGTATTTAGTATCACCAAATTTCATATAAAATAACAATCAAACTGATCCATAAGCAGTAAGAAATCAGCTCTAGTGCAAGCTTCAGTACAAATATAAAAAAGTAAAATGTGTGACAATCGCTATAAGTTTTGTTACGTCTGCGGATTGTTTGTGGACAAACAGTTTCGGCTACAATTAGTAAAAACTAAATCAGTGGTTGAGGCATACAACAAATTTTTTGACCGTGTTTACACTGCAAGTCGCTGGTATGAACCAGAATATGTGTGTGTAGTTTGTTCGTCAAAATTTAAGTTATGGAAATGAGAAAAAAATGATAACTCAAGAACTGAAATGGCCTTTTCTACTCCGATGATATGGCATCATCAACATTTCCTAGATTGAGTGAAGCTAAAATTAAAGAAGGTAGGTTACCTTACATTTCAAATTGTTGATAGTAAGAATTTAGGTATTTCAACTGATCTATTTTCAGGAATATTTGTTGGGCCACAAATTCGGAAAATTATGCAGGACAACGATTTTGCAACTAAACTGAATGATGTGGAAAGACGAGCCTGGAATAGTTTTATTGCATTGTGCGATAACTTTCTTGGAAATGATAAAAGTGCCGACTACGCAAATGTTGTACAACAGTTTTTGAGTGCGTACGGTAAAATGGGCTGCAACATGTCTATCAAAATTAACTTTTTGCATTCTCATTTGAATTTCTTTCCGGACAATCTTGGTCAACTCAGTGAGGAACGATGTGAACGATTTCATCACGAAATGGAATCTATTGAAAAACGTTTTCGAGGAAAAAACACCATCGACATGATCGCAGACTACTGCTGGTCACTTAAACGCGAAACAGATGATGCTCGGTATAAACGACGGAGATCGAGTAAACATTTTTAATTTTGTTGTATTTCTTGTTTTTTTTTTCTATTTGTCATAAATCACGATAGTAATTCAGTACTTTTTCAATAAACGAGTGAAAATTTTACTGTTGGTACAATTTATTTTGAACCCAAATATACCTGGAAATGTAATGAACGTAAACTCTAATGTACTTAGTAACATATTGTGATAGTCTGGCAGGTAACAACAAAAAGGAAAAGAAAAAAAGCGTCATAATATTAGAATAACATTGTAAATCTAAATGCTAGTAATGTCTAATTAATGTTTACAAAGGCTACGGATATAGTACATGCTGCTTGTGTATTTCTTCTCCGTAGTGTGATGTGACTAGCCGGTCAATAAAATTCGATAATTCTGTTAAATTTCAACCGATTCTAATGAACAAACGCGTATTAGACACAAATTTAAACGCGCTTTCAATAAAAAAGTATTGCAAAAAAAATATTACGGATTCAAACAGGTTTTTCAAATTGTTGTTAAAGTTGAAAAAATATGAAAATAATTGGAAACTTCTAAACTTGAACTTTTCGATTTGTTATTGGAACTGACCGAACAGTGCATCCTTATAATGGTCTATGCTTCCACTTTCATTTACATTTTTTTTTGAAATCGAATAGGAAATGGCGGAGTTATGAATTTTTATACACGTGCAAGTACCTAAAAACGTTTTTTTCTGAAAAAAATCGAGATTTTGTAGGTGTTTGGAAAATTTCCGCTATGCCAGCTCTACCAGCTGAACAACTTCCGCTATGTCTCGAGAAAAGCTTATTTCGCTTTTTTTTGTAACACAGAGTAAATTATGGCCGTTAGGACACTGTCATTTCTTGGTCGTCGAATAAAACTTTCTGTCGTTAGATATTTTTAAGGTTGGTATAACTACCGGGCATTTAGTTTTAAGACTCATCATAAAGGTAACGAAAGATAACCTCGTTTATTTGTTAATGTAGGTGGCTATGAATAGTTATAAATAACTAAAGTGAAAATTTTATTTTCATTTTGATTCAAAATGCGCATTGAGTTGGGTTCTGTTTTCTGTTTTCTTAATTCTTAATTTATTCTTCTTCTTAATCTTATTATCTTTCTTAATTCTAATTATCCACCTATAAATCATGCGAAATAGTAATTTGCATGGTACATAAAATGGGGCTCGTTGTACCAAATCTTTTAACACAAAAATCTTGAAAGATAAACTGCGACAGATATTCATGGTTTTTAGATCTCTTAATATACAGGATGAACCAAGGAATAAACACCAAAAGAAATTTTAGTATCAGCAAAATTTTTTAATGGGTATATTTTTCAGTCATTTAAGTACAAAGATACTAATAATCATTATCATATTATTTCAGAAATAAACTTTGACATTATTAATTAATGATTTGCTATTAAAGTAAAAGTGAACGTATGTAGGAAAAGGCAATATTTAAGATATAATACATACAAATAACGGTGATTGCATTGTTATGAACATGCTATTTTATAGAGAACTTGAATACATTACCTTTATTGTATTACAAATAATACTTAGAATTTTATATCAGAGAAAAATACACTAACAAGGTAACTTTGAATATCTATTAATTATAGACAGACGGTAAGTTTTTATAGCAGCCATGGCGTCGCCATATAATGAAAGGGATTTTAGAATAAAAGACAATTCATTAGATTAAAAAGAAAAGAAAAATCCGTTAGATCTGAATTTAAATTTTCTAGAAAAATTACAACTTTTTTGCCTCAATCCATCCTGTATAAAAAGCAAAACCTATAAAACTAACTAAAATTGTAACTTTAATCCGTAAAAAATGTATGCACCAAAATCACAAACGAATATACCATATCAAGAGAATCACACTGTATATATGCTGGATGCGCGTCGTCGAAGATGCACTGGCACAGAATTTAACACATTTTACAGTTGGATTGCAACTTGGACGGCACAGTCGGCGGGACTGACTCCGTGAGCCGGACTTTGGTTGAAAATTTGCAGACGGTGGAGCGGGCAGTTTGAAGTGGAAGAAAAAAAAACTATATCAGTTTCCCTCTCACCTGCGATCTGTACGTGTCCAGTTAAGCAGACCAGGAGACCTTTCTCTTCGGCTCCCACCATTCAGCGACTGTCTGACTGTCGCAAATTCGGCACAACTCCCTCAAACCAACGCTCAAACTCAATGTGGAGGCCTACGTGTCTGACAGAAGTTACACAATAGATTTTTAGTTATTCCGGTTGATAAGTCGACCGAATGAATTGTTCGAGTTAAAATATATATTAATTGAATTTATTCAGTGCTGGAAGTGCGTCTGACAGTTCTCTTGGTCATTCCTTATTATCTCAATAATAATAAATATAATAGATTGAAAAAACTTCAGAAACTACAGACTGTTGACTGATCTTGAAATTAACAATTAATAACAAAACTATGGGCGGTATTATCAATGTATGGTTACAACTTGTAGTTAATGGCAACTACTAGTTAGATACGTTTTGCGATTATCCATGCGCACTAAACTCGCAGTTAGTTAATCATACAGTGTTGCCATATTGTAAATCAGGTAGTACCGTGTTTTTTGAGCAAAAATTACCGTGTTTCCGGAAAAATTACCGTGTCAAATATAAATAACACTGTGTTACAAAAACAACGAAATATAATGGCATAGCTGAAATTTTCCACACACCTCCAACACCTCAACACCTCCAAAATCTCGATTTTTTAAACAAAAGCCGTTTTTAGGTACTTGCTCGTGTATAAAAATTCATAACTCCGCCATTTTCTATTCGATTTAAAAACTTTTCTATTCGAAAAGTTATGGACGTTCAAGTTCAGAAGTTTCCAATTATTTTCAGATATTTCCAACTTCAACAACAATTTGATGACCTGCTTGAATCCGTAATATTTGTTTGCTATTTTTTTATTGAAAGCCCATTTAAATTTGCGTCTAATACCAGTTTGTTTATTAGAATCGGTTAAAATTTAACAGAATTATGAAATTTTATTGACCGGCTAGACACATCACACTACGGAGAAGAAATATACAGGTCGACTGTAATAAATCCGTAGTCTTTATACACATTAATTAGATATTACTAACACTTAGATTTACAATGTTATTCTAAAATTATGACACTGTTTTTTTTCTTTTCCTTTTTGTTGTTACCTGCCAGACTATCACAATATGTTACTAAGTACATTAGAGTTTACGTTCATTATATTTCCAGCTATATTTGGGTTCAAAATAAATTGCACCAACAGTAAAATTTGCACTCGTTTATTGAAACAGTACTGAGTTACTATCGTTATTTATGAAAAATAGAAAATGAAAACAAGAAATACGACAAAATTAAAAATTCATCATCTGTTTCGCGTTTAAGTGACCAGCAGTAGTCTGCGATCATGTTGATGGTGTTTTTTCCTTGAAAACGTTTTTCCATAGCTTCCATTTCCTGATGAAATCGTTCACCTTGTTCGTCACTGTGTTGGCCAAGACTGTCCGGAAAGAAATTCAAATCAGAAGATCAAAAACTGAATTTTGATAGACATGTTGCAGCCCGTCTCACCGTAGGCACACAAAAACTCTTGTACAACATTTGCGTAGTCGGCACTTTTATCATTTGCAAGAAAATTATCGCACAATGAAATAAAACTATTCCAGGCTCGTTTTTCCACTTCATTCAGTTTAGTTGCAAAATCGTTGTCCTGCATAATTGTCCGAATTTGTGGCCCAACAAATATTCCTGAAAATAGATCAGTTGAAATACCTAAATTCTTACTACCAACGATTTGAAATGTAAGGTAACCCACCTTCTTTAATTTTAGCTTCACTCAATCTAGGAAATGTTTGATGATGCCATATCATCGGAGTAGAAAAGGTCATTTAAGTTCTTGAGTTATCAAAATTTTTGATTTCCTAACTTCAATTTTGACGAACAAACTACACACACGTATTCTGGTTCATACCAGCGACTTGCGGTGTAACCACGGTCAAAAAATTTGTTGTATCCTCAACCACTGATTTATTTTTTACTAATTGTAGCCGATGCTGTTTGTCCACAAACAATCCGCAGACGTAACAAAACCTATAGCGATTGTCACACATTTAACTTTTTTTTTATATTTGTATTGAAGGTTGCACTAGAGCTGATTTCTTACTGCTTATGGATCGTTTGATTGTTATAGTTAATAACGTTTCAATTTATCACGTTACGTACAATTACAGTAAAATTTTAAAGAGATTAATAAATAGTCTGTCGGGTATTTTTAATGCCCAGGTTACACTAGCGCCTAACTCTGCCGCCTTTATGCGTTAACTAAGGAGTCTGCAATAGGGTATTTGACTGTATTAAAAATATGGCATGTATTATAGCCATCCTAATAGATTACAGTTTAAGAAAACTATTTGTTATTACTTTTCAAAAAAATAATGCTTTATTTCTATGAAAAACAAAAATTAAAATTGAATTTTATTCACGTCCTATCACGTGATTGAAAACGCTCTGTAATTGGGTTAGTCTCCAGTGATGTCATTCGTTAGTCCGCCTTAGATCGCGTTCGGTTTGTCAGGGTATGGTATGGGGAGAGTAATGCTCAGATAACTTGGGTCGGCTGTCTCTCTCTTATATGCAGATAAACGCCGTATGACGTTAGTCCGCCTATTATGCAGCGCGTCACTCTCACCGTAAAATACCGGGTTATCCGAACGCGCTTTTATGCTTCTCCCGTTTGAATTTAATAGCACGAAAGCGTCATGTAAGCAAAACTTTGTAGGTTAGGATAGCCCTAACCTTAAGCTGTCAGATCAGATAATACCTTTCGAAAATACGATAGATAACTTATTCTAGTCAGTTTTACTTATGTCGAAGTAATCTTCACAACAGAAAACACTTGTATTGGCGGCTATTTATTTCATTTGGATTTTTACGAGCCAACCACTTTCTTCGCAGTTTCAAATCTTGCGGAACAGCTACAAATAGTTTATCCGGAGTTTTTCTTGACGTATCTCTGCATTGTGGATTTATACACCATTTATAATTCATTTTTCTGTAGAAATTGTGAAAACAACACATCATACAACACAATTACCAAACGGCGACGATGCCGATGCTGACAGACCATATGGGCCGATTTGACATCTTGACATCACATCATCTTGACATCTTGACATCACTAACCGGTGACGTCACACAACAGAAAGTATCGTTTTGGCGGGACTTTTTGTGATTCAATTTTTAACGCTGATTTTTATGGAATATTGAGGAAATAATTACAAAAAATAATGCATTTACAATGTAGAGTGAAGGAATAAACACATTAAGATGGTTTTCCAAAAATAGTCAAATACCCTATTGTCGCCTTTCTGATTGGCCAATTAATGCGTTAAATAGTGGTCACACTTGATTGTAATGCGTTAATTTGAACATTGCGCGTTGGGCGTTAATGTAGCCCGGACTTTAGAAATAGACTGATCACGCCAACATCTCATCTTTATGGTAGCTCCAGACTCAGCCCGAATAAATCGTCGAAAAGTTCGGCGAGGCTGGGTGAGACATAGCGGTCAAAGAAGGCCATCCACATTCTCGGCGTTCGGCTCGTGCATGCTGTGTTCATCTGCTGGTAACTTGGACGTCGCTGACCATTTATTTTAATTTGCTGTTTGAATATTTAATTAACATTTAATTTTATTTTTCTATTTTATTGTTCTGCTATTTTTTATCCGTTTAGTTAAAATAAAAGTTTATGAGTTTTGATTAATTGCTTATAACCAAAAAATGATGCATTGTATAAAAAGTGATTCTTACAAAAAATTCATGGAATTAATCTTAATTATAAAATGTAAATATATGTGTTCTACGGAAAGGTTGCCAGTTTCCATAACAAAATAAGCACTCTGTATATTAAAAATATATTTAGACGATAGTTTGTTTAAAATCAAACAACTTATTGTTTGATTTTTTGAAAATATTTACGGTTGGTCAATTATTTAGGTGCTCTGGATATTTTGACTAACCCTGTA
The DNA here is from genome assembly GCA_963966075.1 of Aphodius sticticus. Lineage (NCBI taxonomy): Eukaryota > Metazoa > Arthropoda > Insecta > Coleoptera > Scarabaeidae > Aphodius > Aphodius sticticus. The sequence goes on along the minus strand of OZ014512.1, from coordinate 786,668 downwards.
TACTGGTATGTAACAACGATATTATCAATCAATAACTTAGTAATTGCCCCATGTCGATTGCAGTCTTAATTTGCGATTGTCGAGAAAGATAAAATAAGAATGACTGTTGAATGTCTGTCGACAGTGAACGAATATTTTTTCCCCAATGTACGAGAAACACCTGTGCGACATTCCCCATTAATGAGGTATTCCCCAAGTAATCAAAGAACCGTACCAAAACGATACAATAGTTACAGACATCATAGAAAAATATGACTGGAGAAACTTGGAACTGATAAGATTTATTTGAAAGAGATAAATAATATATTCTTTTATTTTAATTAATTAATTATTGATTTAACATTGCTATTAATTTTAATTTTCATTAGTAATCTTATAATACGGATGGCTAATTTATTGATATGCAATTGCATTACTTCAATAATACAGAAATAAATATCATTATCTGGTATAATTTCCATTTTTACTTTGCGTGTGATTCTTTTTTCCTGAGTAGTTTCCTGAATAGTAATGGGGACGTCACATATAGAGAAAAAAATACTAACGGATACTTAATTTAATATCAATGTAAACTATTTGTATTTTGCATATAAATTTATTGTGTTCAATATTTTGAAATCTTTTTATTTCAATACTAAATAATTTATTCCATTCGTTACCTACATTTCGGGTTGCGTTGATGCTCTAAGAGCCCCTTCACCGCACGTGTTTGATATCATAAATCAGACCCCTGTCGTAAATAATACCTTCGGGTACACACAAAAACTGCTATGCGCCTCGTCAACAATCCAGTTTGAATGGTTCGATACGAGAGCGCACAAATGAAGTGAGCCGCTCGGCAAACACGTGATTTTTATCCGACTATCTGCATCCGTAGAGACTTCTGGCACTTCGAATGTTAACGGATTTGGGCGAATGTGGCATCCACACTCTCCCGATTCGCGGTCTCTCGCTACGTCTCGCGAGAGTCTGGAAGAGGTATTAGTGAAATAACCCCGATTTTAGCTGGTCTCGGGATTGGATGCACCAATATTTTTATGCCTACACCAATTTCATAGAACAAACCCTTGGCGGGCGAGACTCTTCCACTTTTTTTTAAACGGTCACTGCTATTCTTAGTATGTTCTGTGTTTTTTCTTTATTTTGATAAAGACAATGCTGTTTAAGTCAAAATTACAAGTGAAAGTATGTATTCAAAAGCAGAGGTCAGCCACCAGTAGAAGAGGTATTAAGTGCACTTTATGAAACAGGGTGGGCGTCCATAATGCACCCAATCCAAAAGTGTTCGTTAATATTTGACCACTTGATTCATCCTAAACAAACACTGTAGGAAATGATAAATTGTCGATTACGGTTCGTAGAAATTAACCCCATACGTCGCTGGTTGAAGAATACTCATGTTGTAGGAGGGATTACTAATTATTCACTGGATATACCGATAATATTGACAATGAATTTTTATTAAGTTCAAGATTAGAATTAATTCATTTTTAATTTATCAAAAATTCTTCTTTTGTTTTAGGATCATGACCTGAGAAACAATTACACAGTTTTTCATAATAAAAAAAATAAACAATGATTTCTTTTCATCGATTTGCTTACCGTAAAACGCGGTGAGATTGACTACACGGGGTGAGATTGATCACTCGTTGTATTCCTAAACAAATTTAAATCTTCGTCCCATTTTAACACCTTAAACCGCCATTTTCAGTCGTTTGATTGTGCTAATATATATGTTGTTTTGAATCGGTACATCATTGAACCGCAGGCAGATAGGAGGTGTGATTTTTTTGTGACTGAAAATAAACCATGAAAAAAAAACCAATTTCTATACGCCTCAAACTTTTAGTTACTGGACCACTAACGGGCTATATTCAAAACTATGTATAAGACGAAACTGTACATTCATTCCTTGGGAAGGTTACTTGTCCAAACTGCAGATTCGTATATGTTTAAGGGGTTCGCTTGCCTACCATACGTGAGTGGGGTATCAGAGAGAATCGGTAGAGTACTGAAGAAATCGGGTATCACGGTAAGGTACAGAGCACCAGCTAAGGTAAAGGATCTTTTGCCTAACCCAAAGGATATCACACCACTCCTGAAGAACGAAGGGGTATACAAGATAACATGTGAGTGCGGAACATGCTATGTAGGACAGACAGGACGCAGCATCGAATGTCGAATCAAGGAGCACAGTAGGGACACCCGGCTAGGCAAGATTCAACAGTCCGCTGTTGCTCAACACTGCCACGAGGCGGGACACACAATGGATTTCGATGACGCGAAGATGTTGGCAAGGGTGGGTAATTATCATCGAAGGCTTATTAGAGAAGCCATCGAAATTTACAAACATCCTGACAACATCAATCGCGAGGACGGTACTGACATTAGTAGGGTCTGGAAATCGATCCTAACGCGGTCAGGTGGAAAACCACATGGAGCGGTAGCTCCAGATGTGCGCAGTGAGGTGTAAATTCAGGTATATAAGGGAGTCTTGGTAGGTCTTCAGTATTCAATTAGCTTTGAAGAAGCGAGCAACATGGTTCGCGAAACGTCAGCATTAACAAATCTTGACACACGGCATAACCCGGAAGCAGTTTATTTTCTAAATGATTCTGGCCGTGAAAGCCTACGTACTTACTCGTATATGTTTTTATTGGCTCGTACTAACCTTCGAAATACAACGGGGTGAGATTGATCAACTCGTTCTTGGTATGATCAATCTCACCCCGGTTTATAATCGATGATGAATTTAGTTTTATAAAATAGGTGAATTGCTTTATTGCTACAGGTTATCAACACAAAATGAGAAAGGTGTTTGTAATTACATAATTTCAAACATTTTCAGGGGTTTGAATAGAAGCAAGAATTTTACTTGCTTGTTGGCGTGGTTCGTTCAAATCTTGTAATTGATATTTTACATACTTGTCAATCTAGTAGATCGAGTAAATTTTGCATGTGCCCAGATTTAAGCTGACAACCCATGAATCAATAAAAAATTGGAAAATTTTACAAAATTTGGAAAAACTCTCAACATTTTTAAAATTTGTCCAATCGAGTTGAAATTTTGCATGTGTCCAGATTTCCGGTGACAATGCAAGAATCAATAAAAAAAAATTGGAAAATTTTACAAAATTTGGAAAACTATTCCAAATTTTAAAAATTTTTAGATTTGTCTAATCGAACTTTTGCATGTGCACAGACTTCCGATGACCACACATGAATCAACATTAGGAAAATTTTCCAAAATTTAGAAAAAATTTCAAAATTTCTAAAACTTGGCCAATCAATTTTAAATTTAGCATGTGGGCGTATAAATAAAAAAAATGTAAATAGTGAATCAGTAAAAAGAATTGGAATCTTCCATAGTTTTTAAATAAATAAATATTTTTTACATAAATTTAGGTTTAGTGTTGTTATTGCATATACGTATTTTTAGTTTGTTATCCCGCAAGACAAATATTATCCTGCTACTAAGTTATACCAATTACAGCAAATTGGCTTGGTTGATTTTGTTGAAATTGAGACTGATTGTTACTACAGCAATATAAAGCCATTCTCCATTGCTAAAATGGGGCGATCAATCACACCCCATAATCAGGGGTGAGATTGATAACTCACTTTTTATTTATTTTTGTTGTTATTTCTTAATTATTTGGTTTAATGTTTTTTATTCCGATACAACTACATCTGTATCAGAGACTTGCCAAATATGGTTTATTTCACTCTAAGGTAAAAAAGTTATTCATAATATTATGTTTAAAATAATCAATCTCACCCCACTTTACGGTACTACAATTATTAGCTTCATAAAAAATAATCCATAAACTTTTGAGTATAGATATCAGTATGGTTAGCCCGGTTAATAATTAAGGAAATCGAATAAGTGATAACTGTATCTGAAAACATATATTGTAAATTTGGTCCAGTCTTTAAGAAAATCAGTGACAAAAGCGTTTCTTCTCAAAAACTACATGGAATTACAAATTTGTGACTTCATATTCAATCTACTGAAAAATGAATACTAGAATCGGTTGGAACTTGTTAATTTTTTTGCTGTTGGCCATGGTAGTCATTGAGTTTAGATTATTGCATTAGTTGTTAGGGTATTCTACACCGTTGACACCGGGTACATCGACCAAATGACACTTACGTGTTATTGAGCGTAAAAAGTGTTAATGGTGTACAATATCCGAACGCAGTTTTTTTACAAACTAAGTAGTTGAAAATCTGTGAAATGCTCTGATATTTAAACTCAAAACTTTGTCAGCCATTTTTTACTTTATCATACGCAGTATGTAAAGTATTGTAACCATGCCAAAAAATGGTATCCGAACGCAGCCTACATTGACAGTAGTATTTTCAAAACATTAGCGTTTGACGCTACTGTCATTAGAATCAAAAAATCTGAACTATCCTGGCTACTAGTTTTAATGCAGTGCGACCGATCTCGATGAAATATAATTTGCTCATGCAGCTAAACTATAAATTCTACCAAAAACTGTTATATACATAAATTATAGAAAATCTCCTCTCCTTTAATTTATTATTTAACTATTTTGACGACATTAGACAAATAGCGGCTCATTTGCAAAATCTTCGAAATATGCTAAGAGTAAACCACCAGTTCCTTTGGACACTTTTCAACAGAAAGCTTTTCAGCTCTAAGTTTGGTTATGAAACTTCTAAATATGAAGTTTCGTCCCGATACCTTTAGTAGTTTCTCCGGAATCGTCGCCACAAAAACGGGTACACACACACACACACATACACATACACACACACAGACATTTTTTTGGACCTTGGTCAAAAATGTTCAGGGGACCCAAAAAGACATTTCCGCTAAAATCTCAAAAATTTTTACTTTATCATACGCAGTATGTAAAGTATTGTAATCGTGCCAAAAAAAAATTTTGAGATTTTAGCGGAAATATGTCTTTTTGGGTCCCCTGAACATTTTTGACCAAGGTACAAAAAAATGTCTGTGTGTGTGTGGATGTGGGTGTGTGTGTGTGTGCGTGTGTGTGTGTACCCGTTTTTTGTGGCGACGATTCCGGAGAAACTACTAAAGGTATCGGGGCGAAACTTCATATTTAGAAGTTTCATGACCAAAGCTTTCTGTTGAAAGGGGTCCAAAGGAACTGGAGGTTTACTCTTAGCATTTTTCAAATATTTTGCAAAAAAGTCGCCATTTCTGGAAATTTGTCGAAATAGTCAAATAATAAATTAAAGAAGAGGAAATTCCGAATAATTTATGACTATGACATTTTTTGGTATAATTAATAGTTTAGCTGCATGAGCAAATTCTATTTCATCGAGATCGGTCGTACTGCATTAAAGCTAGTAGCCATGATATGTCAGAAATTTTGATTTTAATGACAGTAGTTAGTGTCAAACGCTAATGTTTTGACACAATATAAGCTGCGTTCGTATATTGCACACCGTTACACTTTTTACACCCAATAACACGTAAGTATCATGTTGACGGTGTACCCGATGTCAACGGAGTACAATATCTGAAAGCAGCTTTAATAGACATATCTGTCTAGTTCTACTAGTTTTATTTTAATGCAGACATGGCTGATCTCGATCAAATAGAAACCCATGCAGCTAAACTGATAATTTTATATATAGTATGATAAAGTCATGTGCCTGGCCACATCAAATTTTTTATTTTTTAATATAATTGCGTTATGCAAATATAATGTAGTCAAAACAAAAATTATCTTCAGCCGTGCTGCCCCACCGTAAAATACTAAAAAGGAACCGATTTTGCCCATTCACGAACTTGTCCTGACTTTTTAAGAGCGGCTAAATCAAATCCCATAGGCTAAATCAAATTGTCGCCCATAGGCTCAATTAATATTCTTACAAAACTAAATACATATAGCTAATAAAATTAGCTAAACGAAAGTTAAAACTGATTATTAACACATATTTACATATTACAAATATTCACTTAAATAAAAATAACCTTATCCCTTGCTCGTATTATATTTTCCGTCTGAAATTATTCACCTAGTAAGCACTGTTTAACATTTTCGTGTTTTCTAACCATACTACTTTCGACTTTTTACGACATCCAAAACTCTTTATAAAGAATGACTTTTTCTCGAGAAATTAAAAGATACGTCCATTATAGGTATAGTTAGGTCCATCGGAGGACACATTGTATACCATAATTGTAAAGACGGCCCTAACAATGTTTTCGTAATTTCCCTCCAAATTTCCTTCAATTTCAAATGGTGGGGGCGCTGGAATGAAGTGATTATTCATGCTAACTGATGAGGTTTCTTAGTTAGTCCTTCTACGGATTTCATTTTACTTTTCCAGAATTGTAGTAGCGCTTCGTTTTCTGCAATTTTTAGATTCTATCTATGACGCTGTATACCTAATATCTTTTTCTGTATTTCTATCTATCTAAATAGGTCTTCGCACTATCTATAAATGTTCTCTAGCGGTTGACACGCCTTTACACACCTGACACCATGTTGTGGTCATGTCAATAATATCCAGAAACACTCTATAAAATCGTTTATTTAACACTCAATTTGTGATATTACAAACATAGACGTTGATAAACATGTTCAATATACAGGGTGAGTCACTAGAGTCGAAAAAATATATAATACAAAAGTTGTTTCTTTGGGCGCTATCACCTCCCTTAGTTTCTGTTAGTTTCTGACAAAGTTATAAGAAAATATCTGCAAAAATGTCGTTCTTACTCAGTTTTTAAAAACGTCCTGAACGGCAATTATTTAAATAATAAAATTGTATATCGCAGAAACTTTTAGCTTTAAAACGTCCTGAACGGCAATTTTTTAAATAAAAAATTGAATATCGCAGAAGCTTTTAGCTTTACGTCAATATCACCTGACACAATTGGTAAGGCAATTTTCTTCACAACCGTAATATGTTATAATATACCTACAGGTCATTCCATTCAAAAAGCTAATTTTGTTTTCTGGCACGCCTAAATGGAACACCCAGTATAAATGAAAATAATTTTACGTTGTAGAAAATGATAGTTAACCAAACAACTTTTGTATTAAAAATTTTTTTGGTTGTCTAAAGTTAAATGCTATAGCAACCACCACGCTCTAGTGACCCTATGTAATCTCTAAAATAGTATCTCGTACTGCCGGTGATACTGTAAACAGTGTAAACTGTAATATAATATAGGAAGCTATAATACAACTAAGTCATACCGGTAATACGGACTAAAACAGGAAACAGGACTAAAAATTATATATTTTCAAAATATATTAAAATACTTCACATGTGACTTATTGTTTTACAATAGGATTTAGAAAAAAATATTAAAATAACTTGTATAAAATTTTCTTCACAAGAACTTTTCTAATATTTTTTTTTGATTTGGTTGTCTGAAAAGAAGATCTTCGAAGGTCAGAGACTTGGTATATTATTCAGGTCATCGATATATACTAAAAAAACTCTACCAATTCTCAAGTTATCTGGATTTAGTGACTTTTTAGCATTCTAAAGCTATAGAAGATAAGAAGATTTTTTTATGCTGATGACACAGAATTATGACGAGAGTTGTTATATGCAAAAATTTTCGAAAATAGACTTCTTCTTCGGAGAACATGAAGCAATTCATATATTATTGACAAATATTCAATTGGATTTACACCATATCATAAAATATTATTTCTTGAATATTCTTACAAATCTATCATATTAAAGTATTGGCCACATTTTGACATTGGCAATCAGCAATTAAAAATGTTCACATCGCTGTTTCGGTACGCAAGCACGAAATATCGATTAGTGTAATGGATAATTGACATTTTCGAAACTGCGTACTCGCAAACTGTTTCATAATTTATTAAATCACCATTCACCGCTACCGAAATAATAATAATAATAATAATAAGAATACCACTAATAGCAGATGTTCTAGTAACTTTTTCGAAGTCACAAAGAACTAACGAAGATGGTGTAAGAAAGTGAATACTGATTTTGCAAGGTTCTTAAAATCACCTTTCATCAAAATCTATTTTATCAAGTTCTGAAGAACGCGAGGCCAAGTCGCATTTTTTCTTTGATGCGATTCTCCATTTTTCTGTTTAATATGACAGTGAAAGGTCAAATCTTTGGAATTGTGGATTTATTAAGAACATTATTTGGAATTGGAATTGGGATGCATAATAATGAAGTGTCGGTATGAGAAATATGCGGATGCTTCAAACCGTCCGTGCAGATAAACGTTACGACTTTAGAAGTAAAAATTGGCATAAATTTATATAGCAATAGTTTACGAATAGTTCATAATAAAGCAATATACGGCAAGACAAACATTGTGAACATTACATTACTATCTACATAATGCTATGAAAAATTTGGTTAAATAAGTACAGTTTTTTCAAAATGATATTTAATCAAATATGCTTCATAAGTTTGAATCACCTGCTAAACCCGATGTTCAGGTTAGCATCTAAACTATACCTTTAAAAATGTATTAATTTATTTTTTGTGCTGTCACACTCGAAAACAGCTGATTTCGTCCGATGTTGGAGAACCGCTATGGAACTTTGCCCCTCTAGTGCGGTAAAGTACAAAATACAAATTTCAAATAAACTAAGATCTCCAATTTGATTATTTGTTGATAAGGAATATCAACTCGTTGTTATATCTAATTCTAAAAACGATAAATTGAGAAAATTGTAAATAAAGTATAGCGATGAGTGTAGTTTTATTTTAGTATGTTGGTACGCTTGTCACATCTACAGAGTAATGAACAAATGTAAATCTGTCAGAATTTGAATTAGTTTTTTATTCTTGACGTTTCGTCGAAGTGGTACCAACCTAACATTTCTTATACAGAAATATAACTATTTTTTATTTCTTCTGTAAATAAATATTTACGGTAAAGTACAAAATACAAATTTCAAATAAACTAAGATCTCCAATTTGATTATTTGTTGATAAGGAATATCAACTCGTTGTTATATCTAATTCTAAAAACGATAAATTGAGAAAATTGTAAATAAAGTATAGCGATGAGTGTAGTTTTATTTTAGTATGTTGGTACGCTTGTCACATCTACAGAGTAATGAACAAATGTAAATCTGTCAGAATTTGAATTAGTTTTTTATTCTTGACGTTTCGTCGAAGTGGTACCAACCTAACATTTCTTATACAGAAATATAACTATTTTTTATTTCTTCTGTAAATAAATATTTACTCAAAAGTTAGCACAAAAAACGTTGGATGTGACTCCTGCCGAAAACTACATAGCGCGACTCGCTCACATGCGACACTCCGCCTTCGGCGTCGCGCCGCATTACCGCTCGTCGCGCTATTCCGTACTTTCGGCACTTGTGACATAAATTACTATTTTGTGCGGTCACACTCGAAAACAGCTGATTTCGTTCGAGGTTGGAGAACCGCTGTGGAACTTTGCCGCTCTAGTGCGGCAAAGTACAAAATACATATTTCAAATAAACTAATATCACCAATTTGATTGCTTGTTGATAAGGAATAGCAACCTGTTGTTATGTCTATTTCTAAAATCGATAAATTGAGAAAATTGTAAATAAAGTATAGCGACGAGTGTAGTTTTATTTTAGTATGTTGGTACGCTTGTCACATCTACAATGAACAAATGTAAATCTGTCAGAATTTGAATTAGTTTTTTATTCTTGACGTTTCGTCGAAGTGGTACCAATCTAACATTTCTTATACAGAAATATAACCATTTTTTATTTCTTTTTTAAATACATATTTACTCAAAAGTCAGCACAAAAAACGTTGGATGTGACTCCTGCCGAAAACAACAAGCGCAACTCGCTCACATGAGACACTCCGCCTTCGACGTCGCGGCGCATTACCGCTCATCGCGCTATTCCGTACTTTCGGCACTTGTGACATAAATTACTATTTTGTGCTGTCATACTCGAACACAGCTGATTTCGTTCGAGGTTGGAGAACCGCTATGGAACTTTGCCGCTCTAGTGCGGCAAAGTACGAAATACATATTTCAAATAAACTAATATCACCAATTTGATTGTTTGTTGATAAAGAATAGCAACCTATTGTTATGTCTAATTCTAAAAACGATAAATTGAGAAAATTGTAAATAAAGTATAGCGACGAGTCTAGTTTTATTTTAGTATGTTGGTACGCATGTGACATCTACAGTGTAATTCTGTGAGTGTAATAAACAAATATAAATCTGTCAGAATTTGAATTAGTTTTTTATTCTTGACGTTTCGTCGATGTGCTACCAATCACTTCGACGAAACGTCATTTTTTTTTTTAAATACATATTTACTCAAAAAGCAGCACAAAAAACATTGTATGTCACTCCTGCCGAAAACTACATAGCGCGACTCGTTCACATGCGACGCTCCGCCTTCGGCGTCGCGCAGCATTACCGCTCGTCGCGCTATACCGTACTTTCGGCACTTGTAACATAAATAAGTATTATGTCCTAAATGATCATGAAGTGGCATTTTACATCCTAGATACCGGGACGAAAACAGTTTCTTTTTGCGACCTAGGGCAATAAAGATTTTTATTGCGCCCTAGGGTATAAAGGATTGCCATGGTTATATATCAAATATATAAAATATTCGTCATTGAAATTGTTAATTTTAAATCGTCAATGTCAATTATTGGCAATTAAGGTAATAAGTTTGACAATTAATTGTCTGAATTGTCACTCAACTACGAATTTGTTGAGTTTGTTTGTTATTTGTATTGTTATTCAACTCCGTAGATACGCATGTCACTTTATACCATCAAAATATTTATTATTATTATTCAAACGGAGGAAAAAAACCATTGTAGGACATAAAATTTTGTATGTACAGCCGAAGAAAAAAGATCTTTACATCAGCGCGACAAGCCTACACGAAGCGTAGGTCGGAGATTGTCGGTCGTCGTATATACCTGCTAAAGCCATAAAACCGAAGGGTCACTTCTGTTTCATTTCATTTTAAGTTTTCTGTATATAGATGGCATGAAATTGAGTTTCGTATGAATATAATATATTTTCGATATTTGTAACGAGCGAAGCTGCCGCTAGTAGCTAAAGATTGTTATTCGTTAGTATTTTTTTTTTCGATTTGCAATTGCAATATTATTTCATTTATACTCAAATACATAGTAATGTTAGTTATAATTATAAAAATTTTAATTAGGCACATATTAAAATACTTCATCATCATGGCTACGTCGCCTAAAGGCAAACCGACTACATCGGATATCCGCTGTCAATAATTTTTAAAGGAAGGTAATCCCAGATAGGAATTTCATGTAAGTGAAAAAAATCTAACTCGGTTTCTACTTCGTCGCAGACCGAGATAATATACTTTTATCTAAAAAATTTTTATATTTATTTAATTTAAGTTATGGTAAGTAAATGAAAAATGGCAACTCCGTAAACTACAAAAAAAAATCACTTAGATGGATATTATATATTTTATTTATGCATATAATTATGTATACAAAAATAATATAAATATAAAATGAGAATAGTATAGATAAAAACAATAGGTAGATATATAACAGTAAAATAGAATATATGTAATAACTTAAAATAAATATATGTAATAACATAAAAACAAACATTTAATAAAATAGAAATAACATAAGCATGTATTAAATAAGAAAAGTGTTCTGTTAGGTTGGAGGTGTTATAAATTTGGAGTGCCTCTATTTCATATTTGTTGAGGTTGGTATGACCTGCTGTTTTAGGAAATGATACATTTATGACAATCTAAACACAGAACATATGTATCATTAATTTGTTGCACTAGGAAAACAAACAAAATCCTTTGTTGTTGTATCAGCCAAAATTGATTTAATTGTGGTTATCCAACAAATTTATGATTTTTAATCAAATAGCTGCCTAGATTAATAATTGAAGTGCTTTTTGTTTAGATGAAGGAATGAATAAAACAGGATTGTGCTTTTTGTTTGTTTCCTTGGTGTTTTAATTACACTAAGGGACATTTTTTAACGACCTTTTAGCTGCTCATTATAATTTATAGAGGTTTTGACTGTATTGCACATCTTTTTAAAATATATTATAAAAGGAACATTCACATTTATTATATCTCCCACATTTTTTCCCGAATAAATTATTTTTAGAAACTAAATGTTTCAGAGTAAAACTTTTCATATGGACCTAATTGTTTTTCCAAATCCTTAAAAAGTTATAGCAAACTTGAATATTAGCAAAATAAAATTTTATATAAAATATAATTCCGGGCCTTAATTTTGTAATTTAACCGAGTTTGTATTACCAATTGTTATGCAACAACGGATAACTTTGAATACAACCATTTTATGTTTTTTTATGTCAATTTTCTGATGTTCAGATAAAAGGTTCAATATTTCAAGGTTTCTAAGGGATCCTTTTGAGGTGTCTAGAATATTGGAGTCAGCCAGTATAAATTTTTTTATTATTACAAAAATCAAATGAGCGATGAATTGACTGCTCGTCTTTTCCACAAAAATCAAAATTTCATACTTGGAAAATCAAATATAAAACATACAAATAATCCTTACCATATTCACAGGCCACTCACAAAATATGTTATCAACTTCTTATAATTTTGAGTAAATTTTATTACACAAGATTATAAATGTATTATATCGACACAATTAAGCGATACATATATCAAAATCACTAAGAAAAAAAGGTAATGGCCATTAGAAAACTATCGATGACATCATAAGTAAAAACAATTGAAGGTTGAACATTGAATTTAATATAGATAGCTATGTATATTTATCTATATTTTGATAATTACGAATTGACAAGTTGGAGGATTTTTAAAATAGCAATCCGTTCCATAGATTTTGTTGTTTCTATGCCTTACATAATAAATAATAAAATTCAATTGATTAATTAATATTAAGGTAAATAACAATTTAATGATAATAAATTGAGTTTGATTGAAGTTTAAATAAATTTTAATTTTACAATTTTTTTAAAGTTATCGTCATATTATTCTGATGTGATATCATTCATAATAATATAGCATTTATTAACCATAAAAACATAGTAGGTATACAATTCTAGAAAATAAATGGAAAAGAAAATCAAATCAAAATTACATCAATTAAATACAAAAAAAATATACATATATATATATTCCATTCCTAGCTGTATTTTTATGTGAGTGACATTTATGCAACAAATTATGAACATCAATTTTATTACAAATGGTTAAGCCCATTGTTGGGCATATGCCTCTCCCAGTCGTTTCCACTCGTCTCTATCTACACATTTCCTGCACCATAGACTTCCAGCTGACGTGTCGATTTCGTCTCGCCATCTCCTATATTGTCTACCTCTTCTTCTCCTTTGGTATAATGGTGTCCATTCCGTCGTTACCTTTGTCCATCGGTCGTTATTCATCCGCATAACATGTCCAGCCCATTTCCATTTTAATGTTTTGACAGTAAGTATGACGTCCTTCAGTTTTGTTTTATTTCTTAGTATTTCATTTCGTACCCTGTCTTTCAATGTGATGCTAACCATACTTCTCTCCATCTTTCTTTGGCATGTTTTAAGTGCTGTTTCATCCTTTTTAGTTAGCGCCCACGTTTGACAGCCATACGTTAGGCAGGGGAGTACGCATGCATCAAATACTTTCTTCTTGAGGTGCATCTGGATATTACCCTTCATAATTAATTTTAACCTCCAGAATTTCGACCAAGCCGCGGTAATTCTTCTTTGGATTTCTTTATTAGTTCTGTTTTTAAATGCTATTAGTTGTCCCAAATATACGAATTCTGTAACACATTCTATTTTGTGTCCGTCATATTCCATGGAATGCTGCAAATCGTTGGTCATTATTTTGGTTTTTTTGTAGTTTATTTCCAGTCCGACTTTTTTGCTTTTTTCACTTATATCGTTAAACATCACTTGCAGCTCCTCGAATGAATTTGCCAAGAGTACAATATCGTCCGCAAATCTAAGGTTACTGAGACGGGCGCCATTAACATTTATACCGTAGTGATCCCATTGGAGTTGTTTAAAGATATGTTCCAGCACTACATTAAAAATCATTGGTGAAGCTGGGTCACCCTGTCTGACTCCACGCTCTATCTGGAAACTTAGGCCCTCGCTCTCTAACTTGATTTTTGCTTCACATTGGTCGTATATTGCTTTAATAATTCTAATATATTTACATTCCACTCCACTGTTGCGCAGTGCTTCCCACATTGGCTGATGTTCAATTGTATCAAATGCCTTGGTATAGTCAATAAATAGTAAGTATGTTGTAAGATTATATTCGTTGGATTTTTCAATTATTTGGTTAATACTGTGCAGGTGATCTATTGTACTGTATGTGCTTCTAAATCCGGCTTGGTTTGGTGGTTGGTTTTCTTCTATTGACCGTAGCATACGTTGTAGAATAATTTTAATAAAGATTTTATAGAGACTAGGTAGGAGACTTATGGGTCTATAGTTCTCTATATTTTCTCTGTTTCCTTTTTTGTGTAAAAGTGTTATAATACTACTTTTCCACTGTTTTGGAATATTTTCTTCCTGCATGATTTCATTAAAAAGAATTTTCAGAACTTTTATTATGTGTTCTTGTAGGGTCTTAATTACTTCATAAGTGATTGTGTCTTCTCCTGGACTTTTATTGTTGTCCAAGTCTTTAACTGCTTTCAGGATTTCTTCTTCTAATATTTCTGGCACTCTCTCGCCATGTTCCAGTTCTAGCTGATCTTCAGTTATGTTCAATCTGCTTTTATATATATTTCTGTAATACTCCTTTGCTAGTTGTAGAAGCTTAGTTCTGTTGTATTCTTTATGTGTGTTTTGTTTTTCTAAAGTTGTTATCCAATATTTTCCATTTGAAAATTCTTTCAATATTTTTTTCGTTGAGCCAGAATCTTGAATGATTTGCTCGACCATCTGAACTTGATGCTGCTGAATATCCTCTCTAATCTTTTTCTTTGCCTGTTTGCATAGTGTTGTTAATTGCTCTTTTTGTATTACGGTTTTACTCTTAATTCGTTTGTATTGTTCTCTTTCGTGTATAACTGCTAGAGTTTCCGGACTTAATTTATTTATTTTTTCTTTGCTTGATGGTATGCACTCTCCCACCAGAACATCTTCTAGCTTATTATAAAATTTCTGGATATGTATTTTGGTGTCAGGTCTTATTTCATCATAAAGTCCTTGTAGTTTTTCCCCCATCTTCAGTTTCATGTTTTCATCTAAAAATCGTACAATTTTTGATTTATTTTTGAATTTATCCTTCCGTTGTGATTTTGAATTTATTGATATTGCCGCTCTCACCATACGATGGTCCGAAATGAACTCCAAGTTAATCACTTCAATATTCCTAATTTCCTGATTTCTCTTTGCCAAGATGTAGTCTATTTCGTGTTTATTTCCAGTGGGTGAGATCCATGTCCATTTTTTATTTGGTCTTTGGGTATACATTGAATTGACTATTTTCAGCTGGTTTTGCAATGCAAAATTTATAAGTTTTATGCCCCTCTCATTTCTCTCTCCGTAGCACGAATGACCTAGTACCATCTCTTCTCCTGGCCTTTTTTGGCCTACTCTTGCGTTAAAATCGCCCATAATGTAGGTTAGACATGATGGATCTTGAGCTTCGACTAGCTTTTCTAGCTTGTCATAAAATGTTTCTATTTCATCGTTATTTGCTTTTATTGTTGGTGCATGGACTTGAATAAAGGTGATATATTTTTGGTTACGAAATTGTATCTTTAGAGTAGCAAATCTAGGGGAAATGGGTATAAACTCTTCAATTTTGATATCGTTTGTTTTCTTTATCAGAAAACCCACACCGTAATTTCCTCTTTCAGCAGCCGAATGGCAAAATATACCAATTCTGCACTCCTTTATACATTCATAGTTTCGCCTAATTTCTGAGAGGCCAATTACGTCCCATTTAATTTTACTCAACGCATTTTCGAGTTCCAATATTCTTTCTTCTCCTAGTAGTGTCTGCGTATTAAAAGTCGCAATATGTAAGGTTTCAGCCTTAGCTTTCGACTGGGAGGTTTGGTCATAATCTTCCACGATGACCAATCGTGTTGGAAGAAGTTGCGATATAATATTTGTAAGTTGTTTTCTACTTTGTTTATTTTCATTCATATTGGATTGTAAATCCTAACCCTTACTTATCACACATAAGAAAATGCGTATGGATGCTATTATAGAACGTCAAAATATAATTTTAATAAACAAACAATAACAACATTTTTATAATTAAACTAAAATGCTGAACAACAGTTCTAAAGGTCATATCTGCAGCAAAGTAGCAACCGGGACAAATAAGATTTGCAGTTACGTGCAAAATTGTAGAAATCTTTTAAAAATTATTTACGCCGAATATAATGATCGGTTTTGTGTTTCAGACATACGCCGGCCGGAGGCGTCCTGATGATCAAGGACTTCAAAATGTGCTTTACACAATATTCAACAAATTTGCAGATACGACCTTTAGAACTATAACGGCAGTATACCGACTGAAATTGTCGGTATACCACCTACTTACAATAAGAATTAATTTACTGTGTATTTTAAAATACATGAAATATTACAATGCACTTTTGTCAGGCTCGGATATCGGAAACATATATAATATTCGATTTCATTCCATACATACAGAAAACGAAACGAAACAAAAGTGACCCTTTGGTTTTATGACTTTACCAGATAGGTATCCGACGACCGACGACCGACAATCTCCGACCTACGTTTGGTGTACGCTAGCTGCGGGCATGTTAACATCTTATTTTCTTGAGGTACACACCCCCGCGGCGACTTAAAGAGCGCTCGGGCCTATCGGCCCTCGCGCATTTTAAACTGTCAATTATACGGTTAAACTAAGAAAACGCGAACGTGCACGTTAGGGGTGGCTTCTAGGGTATTTATAACCGACGTGGCCCTGCACGGTTATTGGCATGTAGTTTGCACATAGCAAGGTCTATTTGTGCAAAATTTGAACCGGTATAAAGTAGGATCGCAAATCGTTCACTAGGTCTTAGTCTATACCCATTTTACTTGATCAATAAAATTATTTTCCAATAAAATAAAAACTATAACCGCGCGTAGCACATAACGGTTTCATATTTTAGTATTTAATTTAACCATTGCAGCAATACGTTTACCGTTCAAAAGACTAATTACATCAATGCATTTGATTGCAAAACGTAGCATAAGCACGTAATTACTCATAAATTAACCGTACCAAGATTTGTATTACGACCAGTTTCTATTAAAATTGTGACCTACATTTAGCATTTTGATGCAAAATTGATCGTAATAGTTGCTCGTTAAACTTACAAACAAACATTCTGCATTGACTATGTCCAACCACAATATCTTAGACCAATTATTTATTTTTACTTTACGAAGCATCTACGTAAATTACTATTTATTTACTTATATAGTTTTGCTTTACGTGGAATACTACGTAAATTTTTACTTACCGTAGAATACTACGGGTGATAGAATACTACTAAAGAATCTAAGTAATCTCAACATTACTTACCTTAGCAAACAATAATGCCCAGAGTATTTAGTTAATTTCAACATTAGTGGAATTGGAAGGGCGTAGTTAGAGACATACAGACATGTTATGCGGTAAGTTGATGCACATAAATACCTATTTTATTTAAAAGCAATATATTTGCAACATTTACCAGTAAGTTACCCCATCAAGCAGTATCTTTTTGTGGAAATATTTAGTATAAGTCTCCTAGTAGCAGTAAACAGTAAATAAAATGAAAAGTTAATTTTAAAATAAAATAACGTAAAATAAGAAACAAATTTTTACAAATTTTATTTTATGAGGAAAATAAAAATAATCTCTAATAATAAAATAATCTTTAATAACTAATAAATTTGTTTATATATAACATGGTATTTATATCACTGGACAGTGAACATACAAATAAACAACAAAATTGTCCAACGCATTTTTGCGGTTTATTTTAACGGCATTTCGGGCTTTAGCTATATATTTTCAGTTGATGGTAACATTAAACTACTAAGCTACTATAGAAAAAACATGACTGATTTTGTGAGGAACGGAGACATATCGTCATCAATGAAGACTCGAAGCGATTTGCGGCTTGCGGTACCTCGACACACGTCAACAGCTTTTGAGGGTGGGCCGGAATATATGATTGTAAAAACTTTTAATGCCCTACCGCCCATTGTATTGGCTGCACAAACCATAGGATTATTTAAGAAAGAGTTAAAGAAATACCTGATTACCAATTCTTTCTATACAATTGGGGAATATCTTGGTGGTCCATCCGGTGAATAGATATCTTGTTGTTTGTTTTTTTCTGTTTATATTTTTTCTTAAGCAATTACCTAAGAAAGGTATTGTTATGCTGACGTACCTAATAAATGCATCGTTCAGATTAAAATACGTCCCACATGTCTGGAAAGTAGCAGAAGTTATCATGATACCAAAACTAGGCAAACCACCGATCGAGGCCAAATCATATCGCCCAATATCACCGTTACCAATGATATCGACACTCTTTGAAAAGTTGCTTCTAAAGAGAATGAAACCTATCATTGAGAGAAAAAAACTAATTCCTAATCACCAATTTGGTTTTAGAGAAAAGCATTCCACTATAGATCAAGTCCATAGAATAACAGATATCATAGAGAAAGCATTAGAAGAAAAGCTTATTTGCTCAACAATGTTTCTTGATGTGACACAAGCTTTCGATAAGGTTTGGCATGAAGGATTGATACACAAACTAAAGAGTATGCTACCTTTACAATACGTCGAGCTGCTAACATCCTATATATCTGATAGACTATTCAGAATAAAACAGATCGATGAATACTCGGAACTAAAAGAAGTCAAAGCTGGGGTACCCCAGGGTAGTGTATTGGGACCAATTCTCTATCTACTATATACAAGTGACCTTCCACAGATGGAAAATGTAACAGTCGCCACATTCGCAGATGACACGGCTCTAATGGCAGTGGGATCAACTATTGGTGAATCTACCAGGAATCTTCAACAGGCTAGTAACAAAATATACAAATGGACCAGAAAATGGAAGAGAATCGAGGACATACCTCATGTCAAGATTAACGACGCCATAGTTCCATATGCGAACACTGCAAAGTATTTGGGTTTGACACTGGATACAAAACTAAGGTGGAAAGAACATGTTAAGAAGAAAAGAGTAGAGCTTGGCCTCAAATACAGAGAACTGTACTGGCTTCTGGGAAGAAACTCTCAGTTGTCAGTACAGAACAAAATACAAGTCTACAACCAAGTACTAAAACCGATTTGGTTATACGGCATCCAGCTTTGGGGCTGCGCAAAAAGCTCCAATATACAAGGAATCCAGACCTTCCAAAATAAAGTACTAAGGAATATGGTTAACGCCCCTTGGTACATACGGAATAGTGACCTGCACCGTGATCTTGGTGTCCCACAAGTCATCCAAGAGATAAAAAGATTCGCCACTAAGCATGAATCTCGCCTAAGCCATCACGTCAACGTAGAGGCCCTGCAGCTACTGGACAACCAGAATCTAGTGAGAAGACTAAAAAGAACTAAACCCTTCGAACTAGTGAATCAGTGAAATGTGTTAAAAGCAGAGCACAGTGAGTGGAGTGTTAGTGCTTCTTGTTTGGGACAAAGTAAATATAGGGACGTCAGTGGATAGCCTGTTAGAGACAAGTACCTAGTTTTAAGAATTCAGATTTAAATTGATGGTTAATCTTTTAGATTAGTTTCAATATGTTAAGCATCTTATGCCTATTAATAAAAAAAAAATATTTTTTCGTGTGGCTGCTTGCGTTTTTGAGCTGTCTGACGGTTTTAATTTGTACATTGAGTAATTTAGGATGGATTGCACTTCTTATTATTAGTGTTTGGTAGTGCAATGGTTTCTTTGTATTGTACTTTTCCAAATTGTAATTATGACAATTGTCTATATCTTATGTGATCATACGACAAATAAAGATTATTATTATTATTATTATTATTAAAGGGAGGTTCTCACGTAGAGGCCTAAAAAGTAACTTAACTCTGGGACTGTTTCTCAAAAAAATTGTAGGAGATATCAATATATTTTGGTATATATTTATTATACTGTAGCGTACAAAGGGAAATTGTATGCTACAAGTAAATACTGTTGTAGGAAGTATCAGGTGATATTAGCTGAAATTAGTTGGAGGCTAAACCAACATTTACTTAAAAAATCTGATGTGGCCAGGCACATATATATATACAATTAATAGTTTAGCAGCATGAGATTCTAGTTGATCGAGGTCGGCCATGTCTGCATTAAAATAAAACTTGTAGAACTAGACAAATATGTCTATTAAAGCTGCGTTCGGATATTGTACTCCGTTGACACCGGGTACACCATCCAAATGACAGTTACGTGTTATTGGGTGTAAAAAGTGTAACGGTATACAATATCCGAACGCAGCTTATATTGACAGTAGGTAGTCATTAGAATCAAAATATCTGACAACACCTGGCTAACTAATTTTAATGCAGTACGACTGATCTCGATGAAGTAGAATTTGCTGATGCAGCTAAACTATTAATTGTACCAAAAAAAATGTCAGTCATAAATTATTCAGAATTTCCTCTACTTTAATTTATTCTTTATCTATTTCGATGAAATTCCAAAAATGGCGGCTTATTTGCGAAATCTTTCAAAAATGCTAAGACTAAGCCTCTAGTTCCTTTGGACCCCTTTCAACAGAAAGCTTTTCAGCTCTAAGTTTGGTCATGAAAATTCTAAATATGAAGTTTTGTCCCGATGCTTTTAGTAGTTTCTCCGGAATCGTCTCCACAAAAAACGGTGGTTAAAAATGTCCACGGGTCCCAAGAAGACATATTTCCGCTAAAATCTCAATTTTTTTTTGGCACGATTACAATACTTTACATACTACGGTACTATGTATGATAAAGTAAAAATTACTCAAAATGTATGTAATAAACTGCAGCGAAAATATCAATGTACGGTAATACGGTAAAACTCGTTGACGCCCCTGTCTATTTTATGTAATAATTTGCTGTATAAATACTGTAGAACATTGGAAAAGGTTTATACCTGTAAAAGCGCAGTAAATTTGTAGATTCCATCGCAGAAATATTTTAGAACGCAGTTGTTTTTTTTTTCACGACAACGTCGTCGTTGATATCTCCGATGTTGCTATATATTTTCACAGAATTTCACTGTGATCTTGAGATCAGTGGCTGTATCTATGTTGATATAGCTTTTACATATAGTTATAGAAAGGATCGTAAGAACCTAAATCTTAGCATCTAGCAATTTTAACAGTAACAATAACGGGGTTACAATAATAAATTCACTCATCAAACAATTTAGCGACATCTTCAGTGGAATAGTGAAAATTGTCTGCTATTTAGTATTTTCCACCGATGTTCTCGACAATTTATTGACAAATATAGGCAACACATTCACCAAGAACGGTGTTAAAGGAGTAGACATCTATGATATAACTCGGCGTTTCACATCCGTAGATAATTTTATTTAACATAATTAACATATGCTTATATTATATATTGATTTCAAGTAACAACATTATTTAAAATAATCTTTAGATAACGTGGCAGAATTATTGCTCAATATCTAACATTGCTTTTATTTCAATATTTCTTCCCGTCCACTCACAAAATCTAATACAAATGAATCGTTGAGCGGAAGAACAGAATAAGTCCAAATCAGGCGTTTGTGGCAAACTAAAAAAAAACTGCATAATTCGGCAGCTGTGTATTTTACCAATTTGGCAAGCACAGAAAAGTTGTACTACATTTCATTTGCAGTTGTTCTGGAAGTAAATTTTGGTTCAAAAGGCAATAATAACTAAGCAATTAGATAAAACATCGGCTGCACTTGTTCTGTTCTTTAAGCCAACGACATGCTTATCGATAATAATCTCTTATTTGTTGAAAAAAATTAGCACAGGCGGTAAATAAAAATTCATAAAGACGAAAAGAACAACAAGTTTAATATTAGAAACAAAATTAAAACTGACAAAAAAACAGCATTATTAAACTTGTCATTAGTCTTCATCATGATTTGATGTTTCCCAAGAAGTAATATGGTAATAAAATTCAAGACATTCTCCTTCTAAAATAAGCAATTGTAAGTAGTTAACGTATTGGGTTTTTGTATGCTGATTTTGTTGGAAGTGTGGGACGATTTTTAGTTTCTTTTTATAGTTTGAAAGTATAGGTGGTGTAGCCATCTATACAGTGAGCGCATAAAGTATGGAAACATGACAAAATCTCAAGAACGGTTTGCTATTTTAAAAAATCCTCGAACACGTCGATTTATAATTATCAAAATACACCTTATGATATCAAATTATTTTTTTACCGTCAATTGTTTTTAACAGATGACGTCAGCGACATTGATTTTAAATGACAACTCCTATATTTTTTAATGATTTTGACAGACCTTTTAAATTGTCTTAGTAGTAGCATAATATTTTTAAGGCCTTACATAGGAAAATTTTCGAGAAAGTTATGATATAAAAGTGACAAAATCTCCGGAACGCCTCGACCGAATTTGACGAATTTTTGGAATTAAGTATTTTGCAATCACGTGAAGTCACTGGCGTTACTATCGTTGATGCAACATTTACAGTTTCTGATATATAACCTCAAAATTTTTAATTTGAAATAGAACCCTGTATATTTTCACTTTTTCTGTTACAGTCTTCATTATTATATCAAAAATATCTAGTAATTAACAATAACCTTTATTACTTAGGTGTAAAAATTATAAAAGTAAAACTTAATAACAAAACATTATTACATTTTCTACTGCAACTAAATCAGGCTAGTTGGTTTATAAGGATTCTCAACCATTGACAAGAACACGTTTTAAATTTGATCAGTTTATTTTTTTTTGTTAGTTTTTGTTATCAACTTTTACTTTGTTAATTTTTAGACCTAAGTAATAAAGCCTTTGTTAATTTCTAGATATTTTTGATGTAATACTGTAACAAGCGTAGTAACTTTGAATAGGCAATGGAAGACTAACAGAAAATGTCAAAATATACAGGGTGTTCTATTTCAAATTCAAAAGTTTAAGGTTATATCTAAGAAACTAGAAACGTTGCATCAACGATAATAACGCCAGTGACGTCACATATTTGCAAAATACTTAATTCCAAAAATTCGTTAAATTCGGTCGAGCCGTTCCGGAGATTTTGTCACTTTTATTTCATAACCTTCAATTGTTCTTTTCTTGAAAATTTTCTTATGTAAGGCCATAAAAATATTATGCTACCATTAACACAATTAAGAGATCTGTCAAACTCATTAAAAAAATTTAGAGTTGTTATTTAAAAAAATGTCTATGACGTCATCTGTTAAAAACAACCGCGCTCCATGCAATGAGTGGAAAAACAGAGTATGCCCTGGACTTCTTCTGTTCTTACAGTCATTGCGTGTAGTCCGGTGCTTCTACAGCTGTACTGGTATGATATATGATTATTTTTTTCATATTTTCGAAAAGATCGAGAAATTTTATACAAGATGGGTATCTTAGTTTAAAATGTAAAATTTTGGACTTATTCTGTTCTTCCACTCACCGATTCAAATGTACCTATAATTTAACTCTGCTGCTACATTTGGGATGAGATTACTAACCTATTGCCAGACAAGTTCGGCGCTGCTGTGACAGAAATTGTGTCCACCATTAATTCGAAATAAAATTAATATCAAATTCTAATAAATCTATGCTTTGCTACCGAAAATGCGGACAAGGAACATTGAAGTGAAATGCACAGTTTTGCATTTAATAACAAAACAATAATTGATATTATTTTTATATATTCTCTTTACAGAATCAAAAATTATTCTGAATAAATGTTTTGTCTGGATTTATTTACTTTTTTAATGCATTAGCAAATTAAATCAGTTTCAAGGAAACCAATAAGTCCGTATCAAACTTATAAATCTCTGATTGAATGTTTCTTACATTTTTTTCTCATTTTATAATTAATAATTTTTGAAATTATTAACTTATTTAATTACGTTATTTACTTTATTATCGCTTTGTTTGATATGTATTTTAAACACCTGTCAACTTTTATGGAAAAACAACTACACAGAGAAAAATATCTATAAAGTTAGCAAAAAACACAGCAAAAAATGCTGTTCAGAAAGTAGCTTTACAGCAAAATTACTGTAAAGGAAGAATTCGCAGTTATTTGCGTTTCTTTCTACTCCAACATCGCTGGTTATTTGACTAGGATTGCGGAGTTTTTTACACTATGTGCCGTCATATAAATATTGCTGTGAAATTAAAGCAAATCACAGTAATGTTATATGAACAGTTTTGCAATTTTACAGGAAGATTACGGTAATTTTACAGTAGAATTTATAGACATGTTGCTGGTTACTTGAAACAGCGAAGTGGTTTTACACATCTTTTCTCAGCTGTGTATGAAACACTTTACTCGGGGTTGCTAGACGTCGCTATTTCAGCGGGACTGTCTCGAGTTCAACAGAGAAATGACGAGTTCCGCATTCCCCCTAAAATTCCGACTTTGATATGTAGTAAAATTCAAAAGCTACCAAAACTAACAGTAAATTGTTAATCTGTGTTACAATTCGACAAGAAACCATATAATTCGACAAGAAACCGTACAACTCGACAAGAAACCTTACGATTCGGCAAGAAACCATACAATTCGGCAAGAGACCATAGAATTCGACAAGAAACCGTACAATTCGGTAAGAGACCGTATAATTCGACTAGAAACCGTACATTTCGTCGCAAAGCGTACAATTTGACAAAAACCGTACAATTCGACAAGGAACCGTACAAATCGACAAGATATGGTACAATTCCACAAGAAACCGTAAAATTCGACAAGAAACCGTACAATTCGATTGGAAACAGTACAATTCGAATAAAAACATACAATTCGACAACAAACCGTACAATTCGACAAGAAACCCTACAATTCGGCAAGAAACCGTACAATTCGACTAGAAACCGTACATTTCGTGGCAAAACCGTACAATTTGACAAAAACCGTACAATTCGACAAGTACCCGTACAATTCGACAAGAAACCGTACAGTTCGACAAGAAACCGTACAATTCGACAATAAACCGTACAATTCCACAAGAAGCCGTACAATTCGACAACAAACCATACAGTACGACTAGAAACCGTACATTTCGTCTCAAAACCGTACAATTTGACAAAAACCGTACAATTCGACAAGTACCCGTAGAATTCGACAAGAAACCGTACAGTTCGACAAGAAACCGTACAATTCGACGATAAACCGTACAATTCCACAAGAAGCCGTACAATTCGACAACAAACCATACAATTCGACTAGAAACCGTACATTTCGTCTCAAAACCGTACAATTTGACAAAAACCGTACAATTCGACAAGTACCCGTACCAATCGACAAGAAACGGTTCAATTCCACAAGAAACAGTACAATTCCACAAGAAACCATATAACTCGATAAGAAACCCTACAATTCGACAAGAAACCGTACAAATCGACAAGAAACGGTACAATTCCACAAGAAATAATACAATTCGATAAGTAACCGTACAATTCTACAAGAAACCATACTATTCCACAACAAACCGTATAACTCGACAAGAAACCGTACAATTCTACAAGAAACCGTACAATTCGACAAGAAACCGTACAATTCGACAAGAAACCATACAAATCGATTAGAAATAGTACAATTCGATTAGAAATAGTACAATTCTATAAAAACGTACAATTCGACAACAAACCGACAAGAAACGAATACAACAAGACACCTTACGATTAGGCAAGAAACCATACAGTTCGGCAAATACAATTCGACAAGAAACCGGACATTTCGTCGCAAAACCGTACAACTTGATACTAACCGTACAATTCGACAAGAAACCGTACAAATCGACAAGAAACGGTACAGTTCCACAAGAAACAGTACAATTCGACAAAAAACCATACCATTCGACAAGAAACCATAGAATTCCACAAGAAACCATATAATTCGACAAGAATCCCTACAATTCGACAAAAAACCGTACAATTCGACAAGAAACCGTACAATTCGACAAGAAACCGTACAGTTTGACAATAAACCGTACAATTCGATTAGAAACAGTACAATTCGAATAAAAACGTACAATTCGACAAGAAACCGCGCAATTCGGCAAGAAACCGTACAATTCGGCAAGAGACCATACAATATGACAAGAAGGCATACAATTCGGCAAGAAACCGTACAATTCGACTGGAAACAGTACAATTAGCAACAATGTAACAGACAAAATTAAAAATAAAAGAGCATCGATTAAGTAAATTCCAAAAACTACCTATTTCTATTTTTGTAAATGTTCAAAAACATTGCCGGTTTCTTCTAACCATGTTTCGATTCTTTTTGACATAACATATTGAGAGCGGCTTCCCTGATGCTAGCTCCAGACTCAGCCCGAATAAATCGGCGAAAAGTTCGGCGAGGCTGGGTGAGACATAGCGGTCAAAGAAGGCCTTCCACATTCCCGGCGTTCGGCTCGTGCAGGCTGGGTGAGACATAGCGGTCAAAGAAGGCCTTCCACATTCCCGGCGTTCGGCTCGTGCATTCTCTGTTCATCTCGGGTGACTTAGAATGGACGTCGTTAAAGTAGCCTCTGCCTCAGCGTATGGTGTGTGTGTATACTTTCATTGAAATTGTGGTTATTATTAATTAATAATTAATTGAATAATGTAAATAAAAATTTAATATAAAATATAATAAATATTTGAAAAATTTCTTAAATGCTATTGATTTCTTATTCTGATTATTTATATTAGATACCATATACAACACTACACTATTACGACATAGTAATACGATATTTCCATAAAACAAAATTAAATAATATTGCATAATTATTATTTTATTATTTTGTATGATGAATTGCGTTATAAATCAAATATTATAGTGCATACCTATACAAGAGTTAGTTACAAGAGTTAAACTACTAAAGGTATCGGGACGAAACTTCATATTTACAAGTTTCATAACTAAACTTAGAGCTGAAAAGCTTTCTGTTGAAAAGGGTCCAAAGGAACTGGTGGTTTACTCATAGCATTTTTCGAAGATTTTGCAAGTGAGCCGCTATTTGTGTAATGTCGTCAAAATAGTTAAATAATAAATTAAAGGAGAGGAAATTTTCTATAATTTATGTATATGACATTTTTTGGTACAATTTATAGTTTAGCTGCATGAGCAAATTCTATTTCATCGAGATCGGTCGTACTGCATTAAAACTAGTAGCCAGGGTATGGCAGATTTTTTTATTCTAATGACAGTAGCTGGTGTCAAACGCTAATGTTTTAAAAATACTACTGTCAATATAGGCTGCGTTCGGATATTGAACACCGTTACACTGTCCAATTGTCATTTGGACGGTGTACCCGGTGTCAACGGAGTACTATAATATCCGAACGCAGCTTTAATCGAGATATCTGTCTAGTTCTACTAGTTTTATTTTAATGCAGACATAGCCGATCTCGATCAAATAGAATCTCATGCAGCTAAACTACTAATTTTATATATAGTATGATAAAGTCATGTGCCTGGCCACATCAGATTTTTTTGTTTTAAACTAGCTATCGAAATTTGGTAACATTTACTTTTTCAAATAGAACACTACTGTATACTTTTAAATTTATGATTTTTGATTAATTGCTTATAACTAAAAAATGAAGCATTGTATAAATAATTGACTCTTACAAAAAAATCATGGAATTAATATTAATTATAAAATGTATATATGTGTTCTATTAGAAAACGGAAACATTGCCAGTTTCCATAATAAACTAAGCACTCTGTATATTAAAAATATTTTTAGACGATAGCTTGTTTAAAATCAAACAACTTATGTTTGATTTTTTTGAAAATGTTTACGGTTGGTCAATTATTTAGGTGCTCCGGATATTTTGACCAACAACTTAGTAATTGCCCTATGTAGATCGCAGTCGTAATTTGCGATTGTCGAGGAAAATAAAACAGGAATGACTGTTGAATGTCTGTCGACAGTGAATAAATATTTTCCCCCAATGTACGAGAAACACCTGTGCGACATTCCCCATTAATGAGGGTAAAATTATACCTACTTACCAGGTAGTTGTCACCCGGCCCAAGTAATCAAAGAACTGTACCAAATGATACAATAGATTCAGTCATTATAGAAAAATAAGACTGGCATAACTTGGAACTGATAAGATTTATTTGAAAGAGATAAATAATACATTCTTTAGTTTTAATTAATTATTGATTTAATATTGCTATTAATTAATTTTCAATTGTAATCGTATAATACGGATGATTAATTTATTGTTATGCATTTGCATTTCTTCAATAATACAGAAATAAATATCATTATCTGGTATATTTTCCATTTTAACTTTGCGTATATGATTTTTTTCCTGACAAATTATAGTAATGGGGACGTCACAAATGGAGAAAAAAATACTATCGGATATTCAATTTTAAATCCATATACACTATTTGTATTTTGCATATAAATTTATTGTTTCAATACTTTTTTGTGCTGATGCATCCGAAAGTAGGTGTTTTTGGTCGACGATACGAATATATTTCTTAACCCAACCTTGCAGCGCCTTCGTCGCTTATTTGTATAAAACCGAGAAAAGATTCTTTAATCTGAACAGTTTCTTCTCAAAATTTATGTCAACATATCTTGCTACCTCAGACATTTGTTCACGATGATCTTGATCAGGAGTCAGGAGATCAGGAGTTAAACATTAGTCCGTAATACTTTGCTTTACGTATTCTTTCTAGCAAACTATGACGAACTGTGGATGCCATGATGTGAATAAAGTCGTTCTGTATTTTTTTGTGAAAGATATGAAGTGGATTGATGACGGCTCTTCACAAATTTATGTGGTTTATGTGGTCAAAATTAGAAGTTAGTTTCAACAAACCAAGAATTTCCTGTATTAAAATCTGACTGAAGGACTCTCTGTGGCCTCACAAAGGCAGGATTTGTATCGCAAGGTATTTGGTGCAGTGTCTTTTTAAGAAATCACACCACTTCTGACTTTCTCTTTAATTTTTTTTTTCAAGTACAAATTCACACTTACCAATAGACGAAAAACGAATGCGTGCGTTATTCCTTGGACGTTTGGATTTTTCTTTTTCATACGCAGTCTTTTAATAGACATAGTTTTATCTATATTTTTTTTATTTTTCGTATTTATACGTTAGGCGCTTTTTCGCGCCCCATCTAGTTGGCGCCCATGGCACGTGCCATGCCTGCCATACCCTAGTTACGCCTCTGCGAGTGACCATTAAATTAATCATCATTCGTTGTGATAAGTGACAATTGTTCACCCGTCATTAATTACCATGATAGATGATTTATTTACTTTACATCATTTTTAACTCATAACTGCCGTAGATGATTGAATACTCGCCACTCATCACTCGTGATTAACGCGCAATGGGTGATGAGTGCTCAATATAAACACACTGTTTCATAAAATAATAGAGACTCGATATACTTAGCACACTAATGATAGTAAAAATAGCGGTACGGATAAAATTTTTCATACAACCCCCACAAAATCATTAAACCGAAACTGACCTTTTTCGTAGGTTTGTGTCATAAAAATGTGCCAGACATTTCTTATTTGATTTAAACTTCACATTACATGCCAATATTACTAACAACAATTAGAGCCGAATTTTTTTGTCAGTTTAATTAGAGATAATTGCACCATTCTTTCCGGAGGCACACGTACAAGTAAAAAAAAATTAAAAAATAAATCTAATTTTTATGCAAGAAAAAATGTTTTTAGGCAGGTAAATGTTCGCAAATAAAAACTGCACTTTCTTGATTTCGAAATTCTGAAGTGTAAAGAAAGCATAGCTGATTTTATAGTTGAATAACCCACTGAAACAGTCGATGATGCTTTTTAAAACCATTCAGTTTTTTTTAACTTTAACAAGAAGTTTATTCTCCTTAAAAAGTATTAGTATTATGTATATGATAAAACAAGATAAATTAAAACAAGAACGTAAAGTACAACCACTTTTTATTTACCGTAAAGTGAGTATACTTTACTAAAAAAACATTAAATTATATTTTCTTTTTATAATTTTTATTAATTACGACAATTAGCAGTTGCTACCGACTGTCAAGGTTAAGTAAAAATAACGACAATTATTCTAAAGAGCGCTATTAACTTAATAAGCAAATCAATCAATTTCTTTGTGTAAATATCAGAACAACAGCAGATTACCAATTACTTAATTTCCATCAATAGCGCAACATAAGTATAAAATTGGTCGATGCTTCCCTGCTTCCTTCAATTAAAAATTTTAATAGACACCGTTGTCCGTTGTCATATTACGTTATGACAATGTACACACTTTTCCTTCATCATTATATGTTTAATTATATATATATATATATATATATATATATAAAGGAGAAAGGTATTTAGGTATTTGTCGGGCAATTCCGGCATACGAAGATCGAAGAAGCAACCGTATACACGTGTTTCGGACTATTAGTCCTCATCAGTACGGTATAGCCAAGGAGCAAGATGGACACTCAATGGAAAAACACTCAAATGGTTCCCTACAGGGGGTGACCAATGTCGCCAATTTGGTGCTTCAGTCCCAACATCTTCAGGATTCGAAGACAAGAAGTGACGTCACCACCTGTAGGGAACCATTTGAGTGTTTTTCCATTGAGTGTCCATCTTGCTTCTTGGCTATACCGTACTGATGAGGACTAATAGTCCGAAACACGTGTATACGGTTGCTTCTTCGATCTTCGTATGACGGAATTGCCCGACAAATACCTTTCTCCTTTATATCTTACCGTCGATTAACCAGCTTTCCTATATATATATATATATATATATATATATATATATATAATATATATATATATACAGTGCTTCCCAAAAGTAACGGATAAATTCAATAAAACCTTAAATAAAAATATTTCAGAAAAATGCTCTGACACGTCGATTTTTATTTTTAAATTACTATCCTGACATACACTTTTCAGCCCCCCACCCCTTCGCCCCTAAGGAGTGGCAACCCCAACTTTAAAAATTCAAATAGCAAAGTACCCCTTGCGATACCTCAATTGATAGATTTTTTTATTCTGAATACAACGAAAGAAAGATTATCAAAATCAGTTGATAAATAACCGCGATATTTACCAAAATGTATTCAAAGAAGAACGTCAATATTCGAGTAAGCGCTGTTGACGCGGGCATAGCAATATCGTTCAAACAATTGTAACTTGTTTTTACTATTATATTCAGATTTTTCGTCATTGAAGAAATAGTAGCAAAATGAGATTTACAGAAACCGAAAGAATCGAAGTTTTAATGATTGGGTTTGGAGATAGAAGCCGGACGCATGAAGAAGTTCGTGTTTTGTTCAATGAAACGCACCCGGACCGTCCGCCAATATCGGAATCTACAGTAAGTCGAATCGAAAACAAATTTCGCGATCTCGGTCATGTACGTGATAAGCCAAAGGCAGGACGTCCATTGGCCTTAATTGAAAACCGACAATTGGATGCTATTTTAATGGTGCAAGAAAATCATTCAACCCTTGCGGAGGTCGCTTCACAAGTTAGTGCGTCAAAAAGTACAGTGTCCAGATTATTTCGAAAACACAAATTTCACCCGTATGAAGTGAGTATGAGTGTGTATGAGTATGATTTTGTGAGACAATGATGGAACTCTCTAATGAAAATCCTTGCTTAATTAGAAACATCGTTTTTTTCTGGTGAGGCAACATTTTGTCTGAATGGCACCGCCCATGAATAAAATTGCCGTTACTGGGCTCGTCAAAATCCGCATTGGATGGTGGAAGCGAACACACATTATCCTCAAAACCTTAATGTGTGGGCTGGTGTGGTGGGTTCTAGAATTATTGGACCATATTCTTCGACGGAACACTGAATGGTGAACGTTATCTGAACTTACTACGAAATGAACTACTACCTACTTTAGCGGTATTGTTTCCCAACGCAGAAGATCCTGATAGACACAAGGACAGAATTTGGTGCAAGACGGTGCGCCTCCACATTATGCGCGACAAGTTCGAGAATACCTCGATCAAGTATTTCCTAATCCAAATATTTTCAAATTTGGTTACAGCAAGACTGTGCGCCTCCACATTATGCGCGACAAGTTCGAGAATACCTCGATCAAGTATTTCCTAATCCAAATATTTTCAAATTTCCTAATGGATTGGTAGATGAAGGCATATTGAATGGCCAGCAAGATCGCCAGATTTAACCCTACTAGATTATTTTCTTTGGGGCTATTTAAAAAGTAAAGTTTATTTTAATAGACCTGTAAATATTGAGGCGTTAAAGGAAAAAATTCCTGCAGTAATTCACTTAATGACTCCAGGAATGTTCGAAAACTCAAGATAAAATGTTAGAAAATGTTCAACAAGCGTTTGGGGATAGATTAGGGCATTGTCTCGTCGTTAACGCGCAGCACTTTGAACAATTAATTAAGGATTAGTTAATTAAATTTTGTTATTCCTCAATTTCGTGTATAAATAAATTTTGATAAATATTGCCGTTATTTATCAACCGATTTCGATAATTTTTTTTTCTTTGTATTCAGATTAAAAAAGTCTATCAATTGAGGTATCGCAAGGGGTACTTTGCTATTTGAATTTTTAAACTTGTGGTTACCACCCCTTAGGGGAGAAGGGGTGGGGGGCTGAAAAGTGTATGTTAGGATAGTAATTTAAAAGTAAAAATCGACGTGTCGGAGCATTTTTCTCAAATATTTTTATTTAAGATATATATATGAAAATTTGAAATAGTTAATACAAGATGGCGATAATTTTTTAAGTTAAAAAACTACAGCCACGCCTGGGATTCGAACCCAGATGTACGGATTGCCGGTCCGATGTTTTACCAATTAGACTAACGTGACCTATGACATACAGTAGGTTAATTGTCACTAAAGAAATATGAGTAGAAGTTTCTACCTTTAGACACATTTCAATTGTGACACCTATCAGATGTAATTGTCAAGTATTATCTAGGTTATTACTATTTCAAATTTTCATATCAATATATGCAGGTTTCTGCGAGAATTAACATCCATTATATATATATATATATATATATATATATATAATGGATGTTTTAATGGATTTCAGCAATGTATAACACGTTGGCATTATCTTTTAAAACAATGGTTAAAAATAATGAAATAATTTTCTTCTTTTTCTCGTTGTTTGTCGTGCTTATCAGGTACCCAACTGGTGCTTGGTTACAGTACAGACCACCGGCGCCGGACTAACCAGAGTGCTTTGGATTAAAAACATTCAGATTGTAAAAAAGCAAGTTTATACAACAAAAAGCTTATTTTTTAAGTAAATGTTCAAATTAGTCGGCATTTTCTTGGGCATAAAACCGAACCAGCTTTTCTACATGTTGTTATGCTCTTCTAACTGTTCTTCCCGGAATAGCATTGACCGCATTTGTTATACGATCCCGCAGTTCCTCGATATTTCTGCGACTATCGTAATAAATTTCGTCGTTCACAGTTCCCCATAGAAAATAGTCCAGAGGACTTAAATCAGGGGATCTAGCAGGACTTTCCACCACTCCACCATTACCAATCCAGCGATTTGGAAATTGTTGATTCAAATAATTTCCTACCACTGCAAAGTTTGACTTGTGTTGGTGTACGGTTTCTATTTATTTGTTCGTAATGCTCTCCAAACACGTGTTTGCGGCAATTCCAAATTAGAGGCTACTTCCCGCGTAGAAATCCGAGGATCGTCATTTGTCTAAAAACCAATTGTGAAGCATTGCAAATTATGGTAATCTAACGTTTACCATTTCCAAAATATCTCTTTGATCGTTTTCAACATTTCCAAGAGGATTATAAGAATTTCGGGGTTACCAAAGGATCCATGGTCCGCTAAATTTCTGTCCAATGTTAGGAATTTTGTACGATTGGGCATTTCTATGAGACAATAATAAATCCTTATCATATCACGCTTTTCGTTATTGGTAAACGGCATTTTGCATCCACAATCAACCACAATTAAGGTTTATTTGGTTAAATGGCCGACCCAACGCTGAGCGCGCCGCTTGACCCAAGTACATTTTGTGGACGTTGCTTGGCAACGAGTCCGGCGGTCTGTAACCACGGTAAAGTTAGGTACCTGAAGGTTTTTTGATTATTATTGAAAAATATTTACATTATTTTAAAAAATAATGCTATCATGTTATACATTGCGGAAATGAGAAAAGGCACGACTATCGAAAAATGCCAAAATTCGACATGGCGCACATAAGAAAATCAAAAGTTGGCCATGGTTACGCCGCCATTTTTTATGTTATTTCAAATTAAAAAATGACCTTGTTAAAAAGTAGCTCAGATAATTGACCAACACAAAAATACGAAACTTTGCCAAATTTAAACATAGGCTCTATCTCCACTAATAAGCGAGATCCCCATGGTGAGCCTCGAAATTGAGTCACCCGGTATAGATCGACCTTAAACTTTTCAGAAACTAAATATTGTTATAAATAAAAATAAGAAACAAATTGAGAGGGGCCTGCACAAAAAAAATAGGTTTATAAAATAAATACCGCCCTAAAAATACATTGTTTTTTGTCTTTTTTGTTTTAACGGTTTCCTTATTTCGTAGTTTAGAGTGTAGATTTTGTCTATTGTTCCTCGTTCCTCCCTAAATCCTGTTTAACTATCTGGTCTAGTCTTTCTGCAAAGCTCTTTCCTTTCTTTGTCTGTTTAGAGTCATTACTCATCGTATATTGCTTATATATTTCTTAAGTAGTGATACCCCATACTATAGTTTTGATTGCATTTTCTCTCCTAATTTTTCAATTTTTTACTCTCATGTTGTTTCCTTCATTTTGTATTGTGGGTCTTTCGAGAAGTATTCCAATTATTGTCTCATTACACCTTCGGCAAAACTTCGGCTTCGGCCAAAATTAGGCCGAAGGTTTAGCCGAAGCCGAAGGTCCGCGCATAGAGTGTGCATAGCGAGAAATGTAAAAGGAAAGTGAAAGATTTGATAGTACTTTGTTGCTAGGCGAAAACATGCAGGAACTTTATGTGGTCTATAATAATAGATGAAGTACCGATAACACAATAATGTAGTGGAAGCATTAGTGGAAGAATTAGTAGCAAGCAAGTCAAACAGGTCTGACGTTAACAACGTTATGCCTAATTCTGAGCTACAGCAGTTTTGACGGGGAAAACAAATTTATAAAATCTTTGTGTTATTTTGGTAACATTTCAAACACGTACAGATGAAGGAAGGTTCTTTTATATCTTCATATAATTTTGTACATTTTCAATTATACAAAAACTACCATAGACGGAGAATAATAGTCTTTATACCTGATTTGTAAGTATTGTTTTTTATATGACTAAATAGCAGTGAAACACCTACGTGTTTTGCAAGTAGAAAACAGAGGGCAGGTATTAAATCCTCTTCAGCATTTTAATATGTATTGATTACTGATTATTATTTCTCAGTTTTTAAATAAAATATAGTGTGGCTCGAGATAAAGTTATTCTTTATGAAGCGTCTAGGGGTTTAGGTTGTAAAAAGTCCTTAGTCATAGTAAGAATTTTAATTTAACAAAAATGACGAAAATAAGTTGTTAAATGTAACTATCAATTGCTTTACATTTAAATTAACAATATCTTTGGAATGTTGTATTTCAAATCGTAAATATCGTTCCAGTTAATGGCAAATATAAAGCGGCATGTCGAAATTTAAAAATAATAGAGATCTGAAATTTTGGAATCAGGATTTTACAATCTATCAAATTGAGAAATAAAAGTGATGGTCTATTATAGATAAAATTAGGTCCATATGGGGACACACTGTATAGATAAATTTGCATTTTATTACTTTGTGTATCTGATTACAACAAATAGTAATAAATAGAAGCTATTTTACTTTAAATTTTGACTCTTTATTAGCATTATGAATTACCTTCGGCTTCGGCTTCGGCTTCGGCCGAAGGTATCGGAAAAGCCGAAGTTCGGCTTCGGCTTCGGCTTCGGCCCAAAATATCACCTTCGGTCGGACTCTAGATACTACGCTTGGTACAGTATTAAATCAAAAACATCTAGAAATTAACCAAAATCTTTATTACTTAGGTCTAAATCTTAACAAAGAGAAAATTGATAACAAAAAATAACAACAAAAAATAAACCGATCAAATTTAAAACATTGTGTTCCTTTCAATGGTTGAGAATCCTCATAAACCAACTAGAGTAGTTGCAGTACAAAATGTAATAATGTTTTGTTAACAATTTTTCTTTCTTAATTTTAATTTCTAGATGTTTTTGATACAATAATGAAGACTGTCACAAAAAATGTCAAAATATACAAAGTGTTCTATTTCAAATTCAAAAGTTTGAGGTTATGTCTCAGAAACTGTAAGCGTTGCATCAAAGACTTCACATGGTTGCAAAATACTTAATTCCAAAATTTCGTAAAATTCGGTCGAGCCGTTCCGGAGATTTTGTCACTTTTATTTCATAACCTTCAATTGTCCTTTTCTCGAAAATTTTCTTATGTAAGGCCATAAAAATATTATGCTACCATTAAGACAATTAAAAGATCTGTTAAATTCATTAAAAAAAATATGTATAGGATTGTCATTTAAAAAAATGTCGATGACGTCATCTGTTGTGTAAAAAAATTAATTTAATATCATAAGGTGTATTTTGATAATTATAAATCGACGTGTTCGAAGATCTTTTAAAATAGCAAACCGTTCTTGAGATTTTGTCGTGTTCCTATACTTTACGCGCTCACTGTATACAATGTATCACACATTTTACTATTACTATTATGTTTAGTTTTGTTGTTATAGCAAAATGATTGAAAATATTTTCATACGCCTCAACGCCTCACGCCGTTAGAAAATCGGCCCGGCCCGCACCATCTCTGAAACAGTTTCGGTTTCGGTTTCGGCCGAAACTGAGACAAACGCCGAAATTCGGTTTCGGTTTCGGCCAAAAAGTAGATTTCGGTCGGACAGTACAAGACCGTACTGGTGAAGTCTACTATTTACTATTTCTTCTAGTCTACTATCTACTATTTACTTCTTTCCGGTTCACCACAACAATACTGAATATGAACTAAAATATTTTTTGGTGGTCTGAGGTCGTGTCTCAGTAATTTGGAATACAGGTATTCTGTTAAACTTAATCTATTCTTAACATTTTATTTATTAATTGACCCCAGTATTTTAAGGTTTGTAAAAGGCTCACAGGTTATATTAAAACATTGCAAATTACTGTTCTAGCAAGAAGTCTGTTAAAATTGTTTGACGTTGTTGGCTAAATATGTTGCAATACCTCAGATTAAAGGTGTCGTGCGTGCTGTTATTTCAACAATGGAAACTTTGTTGAGCACGTGGAGATATAAGTTTAATTTATTGAAATGTAGTTTTCTACCCGTTGTTTTATTTGTTAATTTCTGGTTAATATATTTAAATTAATTCATTGCCAGTCATGGAAACAATAGTCTAATACTCTTAGTAATGAATCATTAACAGAAATTAAAATTGCAAAGTTTGACTTGATACAGTGTTACTTCTACAAAAATAAAAAATTAATTCAAAAAATCAATATGATCGGAATAGACAAGGCATTGTTGCAGAGTACTTGAGATAGTGGCGGCTCGTGCATTGGATTGCAGGTTTGCGCAACCTCCAAAAATAACAAGGAAACAAAAAGAGTTTGATTGTATGTAAATAATAGTGTAATAGTCAATACGCAACGATATATAACATATAATTTAATAAAATATCGAGCATTCTCTCGAAAATTCCAAGCGCAAGTCGGCTATACGGCCCAGGGCCGCAGCAAGGCCGCAACCGTCAGCTACCAATACACTGCGTATCGACACCTGAATGCACGCGAGCGAGCAGATTTCGCCGCGTCGATTGGTTCGTTTACTCGGAAATGGTTGCAAGTATCCAGTACACCAGAACTACTGGACCACGCCCCAGTGGTGTCTAGAAGCGAAGCGACGTCATGCTTACGCGACTGGCGACGTGCATTAATGCATTGTGGTTGTAAACAGTTGACTCTTGACACTCGTACGCTGTGTAGTTTGGTTGCCCGTGAAGCGCTTATTACACGAAATTAAAAACAAATAATGAATTCAGTGGAGAGTTTATTAGCTCAACCATTTGGTATTCTAAATTGCAACGATAAGAGCGAAATAAAAAGGCTTGGGAGGCCTACCCATAAATTAGTGATAAGAGAATGCGTGTCGACCAAATCTCGGTCATTTACAAGGACATTTAATGCTGATGTTTACAGCTAAAATGAGTGGATTTGTGGGTGTGACGTCAAAATGTTTTTTTTTGTTTTCCTTGTCTATTGTTCGGAGCCGATGACCGGTGGACAAAAACAGGTATTACAGATTTAAATCATTTAACAGACCGAATTAAGATATCGATTTGTTAATATTTCAAACGGCTGTAACTTTTTAATGAATTAAAAAAAAATTAAAATCCATATGAATCTTCTTACTCAGTATGAACATTTACTATCTGAAAAATAGTTCTGCGGGGGAAAAGTGGGACACCGTAGATAGTACTAAACAATAACAGGGATTTAAGACCCATGGGACGTAGCAGCCAAAGATAATTAAAATTAAAGTATTTAAGAATAAGAATGAGTCATTTTTAGGGCACAAATAAAGATATCTTTCTATTAAACATATATGTCATAAAAAACGGGTAGGCATCTGAAAGTTACAACCCCCATTTTTCTACACCTTTTCCTGCTGTTATTCAGAAAGTAGCAACTGATATTCATCTATTCCGAATTATTTTCAGAAAGTACCAGTTGATATTCAACTATTCCAATTTAGTATCAGAAAGTAGCAGTTGGTATTCATCTATTTCGAATTATTTTCAGAAAGTAACAATTGGTATTCAGAAAGTAGCAAATGTAATTCAGAACTCTCCAGAATTTTTTAAGGAACTTTTCTATACAGTGGGTCTCGCATACAGATCAAATGAATGTCACATGACAGAATGATACAGCGTATTTTTATATCATGCACGCTAAACAGAGACACATATATAGTTAAAATATACAAAGTTATTTGATATATTATTTTTAAAAATTTATACTTAAAATTGAGAACTTAATTAAGCACAGAAAAGAAAACATTATTTCAAAACGTCAAATTGTACATTATTCTCAAGGTTGGTCAAGCTATATTTTACAGAGGTTATGCCGATCCCTATACTAGCAATGCATTCTACCGGTGTGCCTACAAACTCAAACCGGTGACGTCAGTGGTGTCAGACCGAGCCGAACATCTGACATTTCAAATTCGAGCGCATACAAACATTGCACGTTGTATGCAGTTGTATGTACTTACATTCAATTTATCTGTTAAAGATATGCCTGCCACGTGCTCGGTGTCATTATGTACTTCGAAGTGTGTCTCCAAGACGAATGATGAACTGCAAGTAGCA
The DNA here is from genome assembly GCA_963966075.1 of Aphodius sticticus. NCBI lineage: Eukaryota > Metazoa > Arthropoda > Insecta > Coleoptera > Scarabaeidae > Aphodius > Aphodius sticticus. The sequence continues at coordinate 747,111 of OZ014512.1, read as the reverse complement.
TTCTTCCGTTTCCCACAAGATCGTAAAGTTCGGAAGATTGGGTTCAGAAGTGCTTTAGAGCAGATAAGTTCCATCAGGACACAGGCAGAATATGTTCTCTACATTTTTCAAGCAACGATTTTCTGAGAGATTTTAAATCGGAAATATTAAATTTAAAGCCAAAATTAATTTTAAAGCCTGGCTCTATTCCATCCATTAATCTGCCTAATAAGCCTAATGATTCAACTCAACAATTACATACAACAATTTACATACAACAATTACAATTACACAACACTGATACAGAAGTATTAAAAGCGTTTATTCGACAAAGACTATTTGTTAGAATTGATTTTTTAAATTATTTATACAATATGAACAAAAATTCAACACATTTAAAACGAAAAGCGAGAAATTCGGCAAAAATTTGATAAATTAAAACGCATCAGCACCCTGTTTATAATATTTGTTTTTGTAATTTGCAACTACTCTAGATACGTTGTATAACTCTATATTTTTATGTATTGTATCTTTTGTATACATACAATTTAACATATGTTTTTGTTAATGTAAAGAAGAACAATTAATAAAATAAATGTTTGTTCATGTCTTTCATTTATGTACCTAATGACATTATAATTTATGTTGTATATGTTTGGCGTATTGTATTATATTGTACCCCGTTCTACAAAACTAAAATTACATAGGCAAAATGGCAAAGGTCGATAGCTCGTTGTACACCAAAATTATACTTACTTCAATAAAAATAATAAGAATAAATCAACAAAGTTAGTACGCCCACGATAAAGAAAAAACGCATGCAAAACGCAAGCCAGACAGCCTGACTTTTGAGTGTGATTGGGCTACCATAAAATACCTTGTTTACAACCTTTACCACATAACAACATTAAAAACACAGACGTAAATGTATAAACAAGCTTCTACATTTTCTCCGAATAAAATTTTAAATGTTTTTGTAATCGGTTTACGAGAAATAAAATCTAAAAGACAACCATGAAAGTAATATAACACTGCAAAGTTCGGGCAGTTTTCTACTCCTCTCGCACCCATGTTTAAACCGAGTGGTAAAAGATAGTTATACATGTTATGTAGAAATGATTCAGGAATATAGTACACTTTATTTCACTTTTTTTCGTTCAGTCGTTTCCGAGTTATGAGCTTTCAAATATAGGCTTTATTGCTATTCAAACCTATAGTTAACTCCGTGACAAGACACCACTGACGTCACGCCAGCGCCTCGTCCCCGCCCCGCAAAACGCTGTCAGCACAACCTCTGTCAAATATGGCTCGACCAATCTTGCATTATTCTATGTACATACATAGACCTAAAATCATGTCAGGAAATAACTGTTGCTAACAATATATTTATAATTTCCTCAGAAATTGTCGAAATAAAACATTAATACAGTTATAATTATTTAAATTTACTGAATATCATTTGTCAATTTCTGAATTTCAAATGACATATTCTGAATATCAACTGCTACTTTCTGATACTAAATCGGAATAGATGAATATCAACTGCCACTTTCTAATACTAAATCAGAATAGATGAATATCAACTGCTACTTTCTGAAAATAAATCGGAATAGATGAATATCATGTGTTGATTTCTGAAAATAATTCGGAATAGATGAATATCATGTGTTGCTTTCTGAATATCAATTGCTACTTTCTGAATAACAGCAGGAATAGGTGTAGATCACGAGCCGCCACTAACTTGAGAACCTGCCCTGGTCCCTAATACACATTCAAGTCATGTCCTGAGCTTACTACCAATTTATGATGTATTCGGATTAACCATAATTCAAGATTAAGCTTAGAGTAGGGTGACATAAAACCTCTTCTCTTGCTAAATTAATATACAAACTACTGCTTCATCTTCAGCTCAATCTAAAATACAACATACGAGTAAAAGCTAATTACATAAAAATATTTGAAGCTCACACTCTGGTTTCTTGTCTTCCAACCAACATCATCAGGGGCAACACAGTATAAACGGAAAATCTCAAAAACTTTGAAGAATCTAGCGGCGAAATAATTGAAAACACAGAAGGTCATACACAGGTCAAGGAACGCACGAGCGGCGTCACAAAACTGGTCGTGAACAACAAAGTGTAGACCTAAAACATACACAACTATTAATAAATCTCACATTATGAGTTCCAACAAACGTATTAGACTACTACCCAATAATAACTGAAATGACGGCACATGATAAATGAAATTATACCTATCATGGACTTATCTGTAGCGACATGAAGAAAATAAAACAGGACATGAAGACAATAATGGGAACAAAAGTATAAAGTTTCGAAGAGCTACCAAGGTATTACCAAACGCCAAACAAGCATCAAAAGACGAAGAGAGTGTGCATGGATAACAAAAGAAATACTAAAATATATTAAAGAACGCAATTACATAAAAACTATATCCTAAAAACTATAGACGTAACATCACAAACTAAGTGCTAAAACAGGAGTTTTCCGAAATCATGATACATACCGAAGAAAAAAATTCAGACCATTCAACATGATAATAAAGAAATGGCAAAACAATGCACATAAACAAAGTAACTACAAACAAGAAGCAAAATACAAAGATGAGACAAGAGCACGGCTTTCTCAAGACAAACCAAAACAAGATCGCAAACGAAACAAACACTTACTTAAGTAAGTACGTAGGCTTTCACGGCCAGAATCATTTAGAAAATAAACTGCTTCCGGGTTATGCCGTGTATCAACATTTATAAATGCTGACGTTTCGCGAACCATGTTGCTCGCTTCGTCAGGGCTAATTGAATACTGAAGACCTACCAATTAAATCTCCCTTATATACCTAAATTTACACCTCACTGCGCACGTCTGGAGCTACCGCTCCCATGTGCATTTATACCTGACCGCGTTAGGAACGATTTCCAGACCCTACTAATGTCAGTACCGTCCTCGCGATTGATGTTGTCAGGATGTTTGTAAATTTCGATGGCTTCTCTAATAAGCCTTCGATGATAATTCCCCACCCTTACCAACATCTTCGCGTCATTGAAATCCATTGTGTGTCCCGACTCGTGGCAGTGTTGAGCAACAGCGGACTGTTGAATCTTGCATAGCCGGGTGTCTCTACTGTGCTCCTTGACTCGACATTCGATACTTCGTCCTGTCTGTCCTACATAGCATGTTCCACACTCACATGTTATCTTGTATACCCCTTCGTTCTTCAGGGGTGGTGTGATATCCTTTGGGTTAGGCAAAAGATCCTTAACCTTCGCTGGTGCTCTGTACCTTACCGTGATACCCTTCGATGATAATTACCCACCCTTGCCAACATCTTCACGTCATCGAAATTCATTGTGTCTCCCGACTCGTGGCAGTGTTGAGCAACAGCGGACTGTTGAATCTTGCGTAGCAGGGTGTCTCTACTGTGCTCCTTGACTCGACTTTGTTCTGTCTAGATCACTCTTTACGTGTGTTCCGGTTAAGGAGGCAGTCGAAGGGCTTCGGACAACACTTGTCCCCCTAGGTCTACCAACCGATGTACTGGATCTTGTAGAGTATTGTCTCTCCACCACATACTTCAAGCGGGAGGGCGCGATGTATAAGCAGGTAGAGGGTGCAGCCATGGGATCACCTCTTTCACCGGTAATCGCCAATTTCTTCATGGAATTGTTTGAAGAAGAATCCATTAGGTCAAGCCCTTATAAACCCAAGCATTGGGTCAGATATGTCGATGAAACCTTTGTGGTTTGGCCACACGGTAGAGATAAACTTACTGAGTTCCTTAGCCACTTGAACATTGTTAGTCCTTCCATCAAACTTACGATGGAAATAGAGGAGGATAATCAGCTGCCATTCTTGGACGTGCTTGGACGTGTATACAAAACGTCAACAAGTACGCTTGGACATACAGTCTACCGTAAGAAGACACATACCGATCGGTACTTGAACGCCAAATCTCACCACCATCCCCAACAGAAGAGAAGTGTTATTAACACTCTGTTCAACAGAGCCGAGAAGGTATGCGACTCCAGCACCTTGGACGACGAACGGAAACACTTGGAGTGGGCGCTACAAAGAAAACCGCAAGTCTCAGAGGAGCCGCAAGAGTCAAAGGGGTTCGCTTGCTTACCATACATAAGTGGGATTTCAGAAAGAATCGGTAGAGTACTGAAGAAATCGGGTATCACGGTAAGGTACAGAGCACCATCTAAGGTAAAGGATCTTTTGCCCAACCCAAAGGATATCACACTACTCCTGAAGACCGAAGGTGTATACAAGATAACATGTGAGTGTGGAACATACTATGTAGGACAGACAGGACGAAGTATCGAATGTCGAGTCAAGGAGCACAGTAGAGACACCCGGCTACGCATGATTCAACAGTCCGCTGTTGCTCAACACTGCCACGAGTCGGGACACACAATGAATTTCGATGACGTGAAGATGTTGGCAAGGGTGAGTAATTGTCATGGAACGCTTATTAGAGAAGCCATCGAAATTTACAAACATAAAAATAAGAAAAACGGTAACATAAACTGCAGAACCCACAACACTTTTAAGTGAATTAAAAGAACCCTCAAAAATGACAAAAAACGACATTTTTTGCTTTTAGAAGTGCCAAACTTTTTATTCGACCTACACTCGATTGTAAAGCCACTGTTTATAGTTTTAATAACGTAATTTTAGTAAGTTATTGTACCACATAATTATAGAAATAACAAAACATATTTTATCGCAGTTACCCAAATTTTATAGACTTATGACAAAGATTTAAACGTCGATGAATAAAAAATATAAATGGAACAGTTTTACTTATTAAAAATCGCAGAGAATAGGATTTGCTTCAGAGAAGTTAAATTATATCTTAAATAAGAAAATTTAACACACCTCTCCTAATGTGGAAATAATTTTAAGATCTCTTTCTAACAGGACCAGTCAGCAATGCCGAGGGTTTATTTTCTATTTTAAGCTGGCAAAAGGATTTGCGCAGTACACTTTCGGAGTAAAAACTCGACGCGCTTACAATACTATATATTGAAAACGATTTTCTAAAGCCCCTCTACTATGATGATATCATCAAAACTTTTATTGAAGCCAAAATCAGAAAAAGAACATTTTAGGTTTGTAAAATAACTAATTTTTATTAAAAAGTTTAATTTATTTTTAATTTTTTATTTCTTTAAAAAATATTTTTATTATTGGTCTTATATCATATACGATATGTAGGTGGAAGGGCCCAGAATTTTAGGTGTACCTAGGGCCCATAAAACCCTAGACGCGGCCCTGCTCTGATTATTGATAATTTCAATTACTACCAAAATTACTTCAGTATTTCGTATTGACTATCGGATTTAGAATCCTTGGGCCCCAGTTGCCTCAGGTTAACCTAATTTGACGCCCGTGACGTCTACACGACCTAGCCGACGCTTTGTCGTTGCGGCGCTTCGGCGTTCAAGTCGGCAAGTTCATCGGCCAGCTGGTGCGGACGCCACTTCGTTTATATACACAAACGCAGCTGCTATGGTGTGTGGTATCAATGCGTTCGCAACCTCTTTAGAGTCCGGTTCCAGTCTATTTATAATCAGTGCAAATCGAGACATGTGTTAAGTGATTCACTTGTATCTGTAGTTTCCATTTAAACCGAGCTGAAAACGACTGAAAATGAACGAAAGGGCGCGTGAAACTTTCAGGAATTTACCTGAAAGACCTGCCGTGGATATACTTTTTAAGGATGTCTCGTTTCGAGTACCGCAAGGTAGAAATGGTAAGTTATTTATTGTTACAATGTCGCGCTGTAATGGGATATTAAATGTCGTGAGTTGAAATGTTTTTATCAGAAGGAGATAACTTCTGAATGATGTTATGGACACCGATAACGCATATTTAGAGTTAGATTGTGTGTTACCACCTACAATTTTTAACTAATTATAACTATAGTGTAATTGTGTCTACCATGTGTAGAATTTTAAATTCAAAAGTTTTAATACATTTGCAAAATCTTCTTGACTATATACATTTTTTACAGAAAATCAACAGCAATAATATTATTTGCATCTACAATTACTTTATATAATCGTGTGCTATTTTACTATACAGATTGTGAGACAAAAAAAGTAAAAAATTAAACCTTAAAGTAGAAATTCGAACAGCATATTCTTCTTTTCTTTTCACATTGTTTTATATGCATATGCAGATGTTATAATAATAATAATAATAATAATAATAATAATAATAGTATTTATTTGCCCAACAGAACCAATTACAGGACAATTTTCAATGAGCTTGACTATCTAAAAAATAGTAAAAGGTTTCGTATTATTTATTTGCTTCACCAACGTTGTTAAAGCAAATAAAATAAATCAAACAAAATCAATAATATCGGCTGAACAAAAAAAATGAAATAAAGTGCGTTATACTCCTGAATCATTTCTACATAACAAAAGTGACTATCAAAATTTTGTGCCCGTCGGTTTAGGCACGATCGCGAGAGAAGTAAAAAAAGGTACACGATTTTTTCGGTTTTAAAATACTTCTCGACTTTCCGATTTTTTTTCTCCTAAACCACTTACCAAAAAAATTAAAATTTTTGTTCAGGTTATAGTTGGAATCTCTTCTATAGATTAGTGTTTTTATTTTCTTGATTTCTTATGTAATAAAGTGTGTAAGGGTGCTTTTTATGGATGCGGATATCTCAGAAGCGAACAATAGCAGGACAACGCGGTTAGCACGTAAACAATCCTTATTTATTGTGATACTCATCAATTGATATATAATAACATAAAAGTTATTTGGGAATTTTAAATAGGGAAAATAATGTGATCGATCCGGTACGCAGGATAGTTCACCTCGGGGAAACGCGTCGCATCGTTTCGCGCGCCCCCATTAAGCGCGCGAAACGATGCAACGCGACGCTTCGCGCGACGGTTTCAAACGATCAACTCTCAGGATCGTATTCAATATTTTTGGCTTTTTCTCGTTCGGTTTTATTTTTGAAAATAGCATAATTGATTTCTTTTTATTTCTGGAATTGTAAACATAGTTTTGTTTTGTTATTTATTATTATTTCACAACATTATTTCAGCCAAAAATCAGTGGTTGATGTTTTAATTGCGACAAGTATTTGTTCTAAACTTTGAACGAATTGTGCAGTTTCACAAGAACCACCAACATTGGAACAATATCGCGGCAACTTGTTTATCATTATATGTACTGTTCTGGTTGGAGTCTAATAAGTCGTCATCATCATCATCATCATCATCTTCATGCATGTTGATTATAATTATTTCTACAACTGATCAAGATATAATCAATATCAATGTCAAAATATGATCAAAATCAATGTATCGGTTTTGATTTTCAAAACCACAAATTGTGTTGCAAAATTGCAACATAATTTTGCCATATCTCTTTTGAGACAGTGCTTTGTTACATAAATTTAGCATATCTTCAAATTCAAATGTATTGTAGCTTTTTGCAACTTTATTTTGTACATAAGTATGCCCAGATTAATTCAATGGCAATGGGCTACAGGTAACCACAATAATTTTACTTCATTGCTTCCGATTTATATAATTCCGATAAAATCTAATAGAAGTACCTTCTCTTAATGGTGATTTTTAGGCAGATACAACAGCTGTGCTTTAGTTATTTGAGAAACGAATTTCTGACATTGATAATAATTAATTGCTTTACTTCCTTGGAATAATACTTCAGCATTCTTGCTCAATACTTGCAAAACACGTACCCACGCACGCAACGCAGTGGCCCAAAAAACTGTATTCAATGAATATTTATGAATTTATGGTATCTTGATTTTACACAAAATCATATTATTGGGGCCTGAGAAAAAATATCTGGTTTTGTCACTTTATTTGTTTATGCTAACTGATAATATTTGATTGCTGCTGTTGATTGAAAAGGCGTTAAAAACAAAACAAAATGCTTACAGCTCTTCGTTGTACACTTGCTACCTATTCTTTCATTAAACAAAGAGTCCATCATTTCTAAATTTCAACTTCAATGCTGGTTACATCAATAAATATGTACGATATTTGTTTTAACTCGAAGTACGGGCCTGTGATACATACTGTAGTCGACCTCAAATCCCGAGCCGCTGACGACTGCGTTGAACGACGTGACGCACTTGCGCGCTGTACCAAAATTATATCGAATATTTATGTCGCTTTATAAAATTAATGAACATCTGAAATGAGTTTCTATTTCAATATCCCATTAAACAAAATTTTGCGATTGTTTTTGTACCTGTCTCGTTATCGTGCTAATACTCGTTGCCGAGATATCCACTTCCATGAAAATCTTGTTTATAGCCTTTATTGCAAAGAAAATTAGTAAAATACAAAAGCCAATCTGTAGACAAAATCTTTAGTTATACTTTGTGTAAATTTGATTTTTTTTGGGCAAGCGGTTTAGCCGAAAAAAATTTGGAAAAACGAGCGATTATTAAAAAGTTCTAAAAACGGGTACATTTTTACACTTCTCTCCCGCTTCTGTCCTAACCTAGGAGCAGAAAATATTGATAGGTAAACATGTCATGTAGAAATAATTCAGGAGTATAGCACACTTTATTTCATTTTCTTTTATTCAGTCGTTGCAGAGTTACGAACCTCGAAACACAGGGTTCAATACTTTTGCAACCGATTTTCTATTTAAAAAAGTCGTCGTTGCATTGTTTCTGCTTATTGGGGGCGATATATTTATTATTACATTATAATATTGATACATTATTGATAATTTACATTACTGCCAAAATTACTTCAGTATTACGTATTGATTAACGGATTTAGAAACCTTGTGGCTCCAGTTGCCTCTGATGCCTCTGGTTAACCTAATTTGTCGCCCGTGACGTCTACCCGACATAGCCGACGCTTTGTCATTGCGGCGCTTCGGCGTTCAAGTCGGCAAGTTCATCGGCCAGCTGGTGCGGACGCCACTTCGTTTATATACACAAACCTAACTGGTATGGTGTTTGGCATCAATGCGTTCGCAACCGCTTTAGACTCCGGTGCCAGTCTATTTATAACCAGTGCAAATCGAGACATGTGTTAAGTGATTCACTTGTATCTGTCGTTTCCATTTAAACCGAGCTGAAAACGACTGAAAATGAACGAAAGGACGCTTGAAGCTTTCAGAAATTTCCCTGAAAGACCTGCCGTGGATATACTTTTTCAGGGTGTCTCGTTTCGAGTACCGCAAGGTAGAAATGGTAAGTTAATTATTGTTACAATGTCGCGCTGTAATTGGATATTAAGTATCAGTGAGTTGAAATGTTTTTATCAGAAGGAGATAACATCTGAATGATGTTATGGACACCGATAACACATATTTAGAGTTAGATTGTGTGTTACCACCTACATTTTTTTTACTAATTATTACTATAATATATTGTGTGTAACATGTGTACAATTTTAAATTCAAAAGTTTTAATACAGCAAAATCTTCATTACTGTACAAAATTTTACAGATAATCAACAGCAATAATATTATTTTCATCTACAGTCACTTTCTATATTAGTGTGCCATTTTACTATACAGAATATGTGACAAAAAAGTAAAAAATTAAACCTTAGTTAAAGTAGAAATTGAATCAGCATATTCTTCTCTTCTTTTCACATTGTTTTATATGCATATGGAGATGTTATATCTATATGCATATGTTTTTATTGTTTGTTTTGTTAATATTTCAAAAGGAATTGAAAAAAAAAACTAACACGAAAACAAATCCATTTTAAAACTATTTACACATAATGAGCTTGACTATCTAAAAAATAGTAAAAGGTTTCGTATGGATTTGTTTGGTTCACCAACGTTGTTAAAGCAAAGAAAATAACCCAAACTAAAAGCAAAATCAATAATATCGGTTGCAAAAGTTTTGAGCCCAGTGTTTGAAGGCTAGTAACTCTGAAACGGTTGAACAAAAAAAATTTAAATAAAGTGCGTGATACTCTTGAATCATTTCTACATAACAGCAGTGACTATCAAAATTTTGTGCCCGTCGGTTTAGGCACGAGCGCGAGAGGAGTGAAAAAAGGTACCCGATTTTTGCGGTTTTAAAATAATTCTCGACTTTCCGATTTTCTTTCTCCTAGACCACTTGACCAAAAAAGTTTAAATTTTTATTCAGGTTACAGTTAGAATCTCTTCTATAGATGAGTGTTTTTATTTTCTTGATTTCTTATGTAATAAAGTGCGTAAGGGTGCCTTTTATGGATGCGGATATCTCAGAAACGAACGATAGCAGGACAACGCAGTTAGCACGTAAACATTCCTTATTTATTGTGATACTCATCAATTGATATATGATAACATAAAAGTTATTTGGGAATTTTAAATAGGGAAAATAATGTGATCGATCCGGTACGCAGGATAGTTCCCCTCGAGGAAACGATGCGACGCTTCGCGCGACGATTTGAAACGATCAACTCTCAGGATCGAATTAAAAATTTTTGTCATTTTCTCGTTCGGTTTTATTTCTGAAAATAGCATACCTAAGTGATTTCTTTTTATTTTTGGAATTGTATACAAAGTTCTGTTTTGTTATTTATTATTATTTCAAACCATTATTTCTGCCAAAAATCAGTGGTTGATCTTTTAATTCCGACAAGTATTTGTCCTAAACTTTAAACGAATTGTGCAGTTTCAGAAGAACCACCAACATTGGAACAATATTGCGGCAACTTGTTTATCATTATCTGTACTGTTCTCGTTGTAGTCAAATAAGTCATCATCATCATCATCATCATCATCATCTTCATGCAAGTTGATTATAATTGTTTCTATTGATCAAAATATGATCAATATCAATGTATTGCTTTTGGTTTTCAAAACCAAAAATTGTGTTGCAAAATTGCAACATAATTTTGCCATATCTCTTTTGAGACAGTGCTTTGTTACATAAATTTAACATATCAAATTTAAATGTATTGTAGCTTTTTGCAACTTTATTTTGTACATAAGTATGCCCAGATTAATTCAATGGCAATGGGCTACAGGTAACCACAATAATTTTACTTCACTGCTTCCGATTTATATAATTCCGATAAAATCTAATGGAAGTACCTTCTCTTAATGGTGATTTTTTGGCAGATACAACAGCTGTGCTTTAGTTATTTGAGAAACGAATTTCTGACATTAATAATTAATTGTTTTACTTCCTTGGAATAATACTTCAGCATTCTTGCTCAATACTTGCAAAATACGTACGCACGCAAGACAGTTACCCAAAAAAACTTTATTCAATGAATATTTATGAATTTATGTTATCTTGATTTTACCCAAAATCATATTATTGGGGCCTGAGAAAAAATATTTGGTTTTGTTATTTTATTTGTTTATGCTAACTGATAATATTTGATTGCTGCTGTTGATTCAAAGGGCGTTAAAAACAAAACAAAATGCCTACAGCTCTTCGTTGTACACTTGCTACCTATTCTTTCATTAAACAAAGATTTCTAACTTTCAACTTCAATGCTGGTTACATCAATAAATATGTACGATGTTTGTTTTAACTCGAAGTACTGGCCTGTGATACATACTGTAGTCGACCTCAAATCCCGAGCCGCTGGCGACTGCGTTGAACGACGTGACGTACCTACTTGTGCGCTGTACCAAAATTATATCGAATATTTATGTCGATTTATAAAATTAATGAACATCTGAAATGTGTTTCTATTTCAATAGGCTCATTAAACAAAATATTGCGATTGTTTTCGTACCTGTCTCGTTATCGTGCTAATACTCGTTGCCGAGATATCCACTTCCATGAAAATCTTATTTATAGCCTTTATTGCAAAGATGATTAGTAAAATACAAAAGCCAATCTGTAGACAAGATCTTGTGTTATACTTCTTTTGGGCAAGCGGTTTAGCAGAAGAAAATTTGGAAAGACGAGCGACTATTAAAAAGTGCTAAAATCGGGTACATTTTTACACTTCTCTCGCGCTTCTGTCCTAATCTAGGGGCAGAAGATTTTGATAGGTAAACATGTTATGCAGGGCCGTCCTAAGATATTCGACGCCCGTGGGCTACTAAAATTGATGCGCCCCTCTTCATAAGAAAACACACGAGATAGCTACCGGATGCGGGGTGACCGACAAAGTTATTCAAAAGTGTCAGAACTAGAAAAAGCCAATTCATTATCATTATACTAAACAAAAACATAATATTTATACAAAATTCGAAAAAAAAGACGAAATGAAAAAACCAACGTTGTCCGTGCTTTTTCTTTTATAAATTTATATCACACGTATTTAAGTTATTAAATAGGTCACTATATAAATAAACTACCCAAATAATTTAATTTGCTCTGCCCTAAAGAATTTGTAGTAGCATTACTAAAAATGCGCAGTGCGTAATGCTGTGGCGTTAGATAATGTAGACGCAATTTTTGAGTCAATTATTTATTATCCTTGAAAAATTACCAAAAGCTTAATGTTGAAACATTTAATTAGATTTACAGTCAAATATAAAATTATATAGATAATATAGATAAAATAATAATAGAATAACATAAATCAGCGGTTCCTGTACTGCGGGAATTCCTACAAATTCCCTTTATAATTAATAAATTGGGAATAAATTGGCTGTTAAACCATTCGTCCATGTAATAAATTGTCAATCTATTTTGTGCGAAAATAGTCCAAATACTCAAATTTTGCCAACATAGCTTTTGTGTTACATAATTCGATAAGCAAATTTCACATCGATTAAAGGATGCAATAAGTATCATAATAATATATATTATACATATAGTACGTCTTTACATCCCTAATAAGTAAAGCAGCTGGTCTCCGTCTGGTTCTATACAAATCTGAACCGATTTTTCTCTACTGTAAACGTTATTGTTTTGGAAGACATTGTTCAACATTTTAGTGGAAGTTGTTATTTTCATATTTACGGTATGTAGACATCGAGCGCGTAAAGTATGAAAATATGAGAAAATCTACATGAGGGTTAGTTATTGTACAAAATTCTCGAACACGTGGATTTTTAACTCTTCGGAACATGAATATTCCGAATAGAATATGAAAATGCGTTTTGGGTAAAATTTCACTGTGTACTGTGTACGAACACGGACTCTCCCGTACGATTGTTGAAACAAGTGAGAAAAAAATGTCAAAATTCTGAACCCAATGTTCTATAAACCTCAAAAGGGTCTCATAGTAAACCTTAAACTATATACGTTTACCTGAAATCCTGAAAGTTTGTTCACAATATATTTCAACCATTTACAACGATTCTAAGTAGTGTGCTGATGGTTCAATTCCTATTGCAAACATATCTACCTAAAACTGCTATTCGCTTTTCATTCGCAAACAAAATCCTTAATTTTTAAACTTTTTCTCGTAAATTTTCTGATGTAAGGTCATACATTTTGTATGCTACCATGAAGACAATTAACAGAGTTTGCCGTTGTCGATGACGTCATAAGTACAAAACTGAAAATTGAATTTGTTACAAATATGTGTATAATTTACAATCGACGTGTTCAAGAATATTTGTAGTTTCCCAACAGTTTCCGAGATTTGGTCATGCTTCCTACTTTGCGCGCTCACTGAATATTTTTTTAAAAAATAGCAAAAAAATCAATAAGTAAGAACAGTTCATAATTGAGTAATAACTTTAATTAACTGTAATTAACATTTCTAAAAAAATAACACCTCATAACAAGCCCATATAAATTAAAAGCACAGTAAATTTGGAACACCAAAGTAAAGTATATATTTTCTTCATGATCTCATACGTTTACTAGATGTCTCATATATTTTGATAAGTAAAATATGGCAAACCTAGGCTCGCCCATCATAGAAAACTTGCGCTAACCGAACCAAACCCGAATGTTTTTCATTGATACTCCATATACAGGGTGAGTTATTAGTATCCCGGCGGTCGATAGTTAAGAAATCGTTTGAGAAAGAAAAAATATTTTATATAGAAGTTGTTTGACTCATTAGTTTCTATAACGTAAAAATATTTTCATTTATACAGGGTGTTGCATTTAGGTGTGACGGAAAGTATGTACATTTTTTTAAATGGAACGCCCTGTATATTTTATTATATTATGAATACTACTAAATTTGTTTATCCAACCGTGTATGTTGCTAAGTCACAGCGTTAATAGTTCCAGAGATATTCAACTGTTTTTCCAAAATATGCCCGTTGCAGGATCTTTTAAAAGCTATGTAAAAACGACATTTTTGCCGATCTTGCCTTTAAACTATGTGAGATAATAGTCCAAGCCAGTGGGTAGATGATAGTATCCAAAAATATTAGATACACTATACAGGGTGTTCATAGAACTTAGTAAATTTTGATGTTTTTCAAATGGCTTTTTCTTGAGTTTTTTTAAATGGAACATCCTGTATAATATGTGTTGGCTGTAATAACCCTTTAGTTCGCTCCAATTTACATCTAGTATGTTATACACCGAATGTTAATATTTTTTGTGATATCTGCAATTTAACGAAAATGTAATGCAATTGTAAATTTTAATATTGCTGTGAATAATGTATTTGGTAGTTTGTTGTAACCGCTTCAAGTGGCGATAGAAGAGATAATTTAGAAACGATTTAACCAGCTTGATCCTTGTACCAAGCATTACCGTTATCAACATATTAACAATTTTATATGAATTTTATAAGATATTCGACGCCCGTGGGCTACTAAAATTGATGCGCCCCTCTTCATAAGAAAACACACGAGATAGCTACCGGATGCGGGGTGACCGACAAAGTTATTCAAAAGTGTCAGAACTAGAAAAAGCCAATTCATTATCATTATACTAAACAAAAACATAATATTTATACAAAATTCGAAAAAAAAGACGAAATGAAAAAACCAACGTTGTCCGTGCTTTTTCTTTTATAAATTTATATCACACGTATTTAAGTTATTAAATAGGTCACTATATAAATAAACTACCCAAATAATTTAATTTGCTCTGCCCTAAAGAATTTGTAGTAGCATTACTAAAAATGCGCAGTGCGTAATGCTGTGGCGTTAGATAATGTAGACGCAATTTTTGAGTCAATTATTTATTATCCTTGAAAAATTACCAAAAGCTTAATGTTGAAACATTTAATTAGATTTACAGTCAAATATAAAATTATATAGATAATATAGATAAAATAATAATAGAATAACATAAATCAGCGGTTCCTGTACTGCGGGAATTCCTACAAATTCCCTTTATAATTAATAAATTGAGAATAAATTGGCTGTTAAACCATTCGTCCATGTAATAAATTGTCAATCTATTTTGTGCGAAAATAGTCCAAATACTCAAATTTTGCCAACATAGCTTTTGTGTTACATAATTCGATAAGCAAATTTCACATCGATTAAAGGATGCAATAAGTATCATAATAATATATATTATACATATAGTACGTCTTTACATCCCTAATAAGTAAAGCAGCTGGTCTCCGTCTGGTTCTATACAAATCTGAACCGATTTTTCTCTACTGTAAACGCTATTGTTTTGGACGACATTGTTCAACATTTTAGTGGAAGTTGTTATTTTCATATTTACGGTATGTAGACATCGAGCGCGTAAAGTATGAAAATATGAGAAAATCTACATGAGGGTTAGTTATTGTACAAAATTCTCGAACACGTGGATTTTTAACTCTTCGGAACATGAATATTCCGAATAGAATATGAAAATGCGTTTTGGGTAAAATTTCACTGTGTACTGTGTACGAACACGGACTCTCCCGTACGATTGTTGAAACAAGTGAGAAAAAAATGTCAAAATTCTGAACCCAATGTTCTATAAACCTCAAAAGGGTCTCATAGTAAACCTTAAACTATATACGTTTACCTGAAATCCTGAAAGTTTGTTCACAATATATTTCAACCATTTACAACGATTCTAAGTAGTGTGCTGATGGTTCAATTCCTATTGCAAACATATCTACCTAAAACTGCTATTCGCTTTTCATTCGCAAACAAAATCCTTAATTTTTAAACTTTTTCTCGTAAATTTTCTGATGTAAGGTCATACATTTTGTATGCTACCATGAAGACAATTAACAGAGTTTGCCGTTGTCGATGACGTCATAAGTACAAAACTGAAAATTGAATTTGTTACAAATATGTGTATAATTTACAATCGACGTGTTCAAGAATATTTGTAGTTTCCCAACAGTTTCCGAGATTTGGTCATGCTTCCTACTTTGCGCGCTCACTGAATATTTTTTTAAAAAATAGCAAAAAAATCAATAAGTAAGAACAGTTCATAATTGAGTAATAACTTTAATTAACTGTAATTAACATTTCTAAAAAAATAACACCTCATAACAAGCCCATATAAATTAAAAGCACAGTAAATTTGGAACACCAAAGTAAAGTATATATTTTCTTCATGATCTCATACGTTTACTAGATGTCTCATATATTTTGATAAGTAAAATATGGCAAACCTAGGCTCGCCCATCATAGAAAACTTGCGCTAACCGAACCAAACCCGAATGTTTTTCATTGATACTCCATATACAGGGTGAGTTATTAGTATCCCGGCGGTCGATAGTTAAGAAATCGTTTGAGAAAGAAAAAATATTTTATATAGAAGTTGTTTGACTCATTAGTTTCTATAACGTAAAAATATTTTCATTTATACAGGGTGTTGCATTTAGGTGTGACGGAAAGTATGTACATTTTTTTAAATGGAACGCCCTGTATATTTTATTATATTATGAATACTACTAAATTTGTTTATCCAACCGTGTATGTTGCTAAGTCACAGCGTTAATAGTTCCAGAGATATTCAACTGTTTTTCCAAAATATGCCCGTTGCAGGATCTTTTAAAAGCTATGTAAAAACGACATTTTTGCCGATCTTGCCTTTAAACTATGTGAGATAATAGTCCAAGCCAGTGGGTAGATGATAGTATCCAAAAATATTAGATACACTATACAGGGTGTTCATAGAACTTAGTAAATTTTGATGTTTTTCAAATGGCTTTTTCTTGAGTTTTTTTAAATGGAACATCCTGTATAATATGTGTTGGCTGTAATAACCCTTTAGTTCGCTCCAATTTACATCTAGTATGTTATACACCGAATGTTAATATTTTTTGTGATATCTGCAATTTAACGAAAATGTAATGCAATTGTAAATTTTAATATTGCTGTGAATAATGTATTTGGTAGTTTGTTGTAACCGCTTCAAGTGGCGATAGAAGAGATAATTTAGAAACGATTTAACCAGCTTGATCCTTGTACCAAGCATTACCGTTATCAACATATTAACAATTTTATATGAAATTTTGTAAGTATATTTTGCCGTCTAACGTATGGAAACCGAACACGCAAGTTAAAAATTTCAAATTACTGCTAAAGTAAACCCTAAACCCTAAACTATCGTGAAAATTTGTTAACTTCGGTGTGTTGAAAATAAGTTTTTCTTTGATGTGATTTATGTGCTCACACACAAAAATCAAATATGCAACAAAACAAACTGATAGGCATCTTTAGATTCAGATTTTCATTCATAGCAAAAAAAATCTATTATAAAACACAACCCACTTTCCATTCACTTTATCAATATTACTCATACTATCAATAATATTACCCCCAATTTTGAATTCTCTTCAGAAAAATAACCTATTTTAAACCAATTAACAACAGTCAGTAGATATTGTTGGTTGTTTTTGGATTGTTTTTGTACTGAATACGTTTGTACTGAATACCATTCTCAAACGTAGCTCATCAAGACAGGTTTTAGCGTTTCTGCTTGTTTTTGTGTATGAGCGCACATACTATTACAATGAAACGTCTCCGCACAATTTTCACACAAGTGAACAATTTTTCAGTATAGTCCCCCTAAAATTACACTGTTTCTGGTTTACTTCGGAGCCCAACTGAAGTTACTAGGTCTTCAGGTTCGCTCGCTGTACGTTTGTAAAAATTGCAATACATATAAAATTGTGTAATAGCTTAATAACCGTAATACTTTTTATATGAATAAATCTAGTTAAATAGGTTCTAAATGGCTTCTTCTATAACCTTTTAAATATTTCACATTATGCTACCAAGCACACTGTATACAGAGCAAATTTAAGATACTAAATAGCATACTACTCTTTAAATTCCAAATATCACAAAAACTAGTAAAAATAGATATACGATGTAGTAAATATAAATTATAAAGAACTTAAGGGACATTTCAATTAGCAAATAATATACAGGGTTTTCCATTTAAAAATCTCTAGAAACAGCCATGTAAAAATGTTTAAAAACTAGTGCATGTTACGACCACCCTGTATAGCGCATCTAATTTGGCATATCATCAGCATTTAGCTATGAGTTTAGTTATTATGTCACCAAATTTTTAGGACTGTATCTGCAAAAATGTAGTATTAAAGTAGTTTTTAACAAAGGCCTAAAATTGCCAATTTTTTGACAAAGAATTGAATATCTCAGAAACTATTTACTTTACACAGGTACAACGTACACAGTAGGAAAGACAACTTCATTAGTATTCATAATATGGTATGATATACAGGGCGTTCCATTAAAAAAAATTACTGACTTTCCATCACGCCGAAATCCAACACCCTGTATAAATGAAAATAATTTTACGTTATAGAAACTATTGAGTCAAACAACTCTTGTATTAAATATTTTTTTCTTTCTCAAACGATTTGCTGACTATCGACCGCCGGGATATTAATAACTCACCCTGTATAAGTAACTTGGGAAATTCTAAGAGCAGACACTCTTCTGTTTCATTTAGAAGAGGTTATTTGGTTGATTTTGTCATGAAAAGATTTATAATAAAATCAACTAATATCAAAATACCTAATAATAACATAAAATATAACACCAACAAAATTTGCCGCCCCCAAAAGTTTGGCGCCCCAGGGCTATAGCCCATTTAGCCCTGCGGTTAGGGTGGCCCTGATGTTATGTAGAAACGATTCAGGAGTATAACACGCTTTATTTAATTTTTTTGATACCGATGTTTCATTTAAAAAAGTCGTCGTTGCATTCTTTGTGCTTGTATTTAGGTATTGAGGCGATGTATTTATTGTTACATTATTATATTGATACATTATTGATAATTTACATTACTGCCAAAATTACTTCAGTATTTCGTATTGATTATCGGATTTAGAAACCTTGGGGCCCCAGTTGCCTCTGGTTAACCTAATTTGTCGCCCGTGACGTCTACCCGACCTAGCCGACGCTTCGTCGTTGCGGCGCTACGGCGTTCAAGTCGGCAAGTTCATCGGCCAGCTGGTGGGGACGCCACTTCGTTTATATACACAAACCCAGCTGGTATGGTGTTTGGTATCAATGCGTTCGCAACCGCTTTAGAGACCGGTGCCAGTCTGTTTATAACCAGTGCAAATCGAGACATGTGTTAAGTGATTCACTTGTATCCGTAGTTTCCATTTAAACCGAGCTGAAAACAACTGAAAATGAACGAAGGGACGCGTGAAGCTTTCAGAAATTTCCCTGAAAGACCTGCCGTGGATATACTTTTTCAGGATGTCACGTTTCGAGTACCGCAAGGTAGAAATGGTGAGTTATTTATTGTTATAATGTCACGCTGTAATTGGATCTTAAATGTCAGTGAGTTGAAATGTTTTTGTCAGAAGGAGATAACTTCTGAATGATGTTATGGACACCGATAACACATATTTACAGTTAGGTTGTGTGTTACCACCTAAAATTTTTAACTAATATAAAAATTATAACTAATATAATTGTGTATAATTGTGTGTACAATTTGTACAATTTTAAATTCAACAGTTTTTATACATTTAAGCAAAATCTCTTGACTATACAAAATTTCACAGATAGTTCTTAGTTAATGTAGAATTTGGAACAGTATATTATTCTTTCCATTTCGCATTGTTTTATATGCATATGTTATAACATATATGCATATGTTTTTATTGTTGGTTTGTTAATATTTCAAAAGAAATTAAAAATACTAACACAAAAACAAAGTTCTTTTAATACTACTTACACATAATGAGCTTGACTATCTAAAAAACAGTAAAATTATTTGTTTCGCCAACGTTGTTAACGCAAATAAACTAAACTAAAAACAAAATCAATAATATTAGTCTCATTTACTTATAATTGCTTATTACTTATTTTACTAGTGTTATGTGTACAGTGTAGATTAGGGTGGTCCAAATTTATACCTTTTTTTGCTGGTGGGCAACAACCCCCCCCCAAATTGGTTCCTTTTCCGGAAAAAAAATTACCCCTAAATTTGAAAAAAATCGGTTAACGTTAACACGTGCCACCGAGCCCCTCAAATATCCCATTTAAAATACATTGCAAAAATGCATATTTCTTTCCTTTTTTTTCACGGTTCGAATTTAGAAAAAAAGTTGCGGGAGATTATCGGAAATTGTTCAGAACTTCCCAAAGATCGAATCCACAACCACTATTTTTTTTTCACCGGGCCCACCCTCTCCTGCAGTACCCTAAAAGTGAGGGAAAATTTTCCCCAAATTTACAATGTTACAAAGTTACGTGATTTATTATGTTACTGACAGAAATTACTATTATTGGATTATTGACATGTTTTTGTAATTTATTAACTAACTTAAAGATTAAAAAATTGTTTAAAGAATTACCATTTGTTTAAACAAAAATATACGATGTTACGCACATATTTCTCTAATTTTGCAGAAATTATTAGATTATTGGAATTTTTTGTCATTTATTAACTAATTTGTAATTGTTTAATCAAACACTATTTGTTGAAACAAATTTATATTGTTTCAGACATATTTTGTTCAGATTGTTACGGACATATTTATTATATTTATTGTAGAAACTATTAAGTATTAAATTATTGGCATTTTTTGTCATTTATTAACGAATTTGCAGTTCTTTAAACAAGTACCATTTGTTTAAACAAATATATATATATATATATATATATATATATATATATATATATATATATATATATATATATATATATATATATATATATATATATTAACTATTAAATTATATTATATATAATATATTTTAACCAGCTTTCCTGTATATATATATATATATATATATATATATATATATTGTAATGCACATAATTTTCTAAATGTTTTTCATAAATTATTATTAGATTATTGGCAGTTTTATGACATTTATTAGCTAATTTGTAATTATTTAAACAAATACTATTTGTTTAAACAAATATATACATTGTTACGGACATATTTTTTATATTTATTGTAGAAACTATTATTAAATTATTGGTTTTCTTTTGTCATTTATTAACGATTTTGCAATTCTTTAAACAACTTCCATTTGTTTAAACAAATATTTTTTTTGTTTTTCCTTTTGTAGAAATTTTATTGTTATATTGTTGGTATGTTTTTTTTGTAGTTTGTTACTTTATGTGCAACTGTTTGACCAAATAAATTTGTTTAAACAATAATATACAATGTTAGTACGTATTTCTTGACAAAAATTATTATAGGATTTCTGGTCTTTTTTGTAATTTTGGAGGGTTTACTATATCGGTCAAACAAGTATTGTGGTTGCAACACTAATTATTATTATAGGTTATAATTGAAAATCAGTTAACACATTTGGCAAGAAAGAAAGACAAGAAATACAATAATAATTTTTTCCAAAAAGATACGTCAGTACTATTGTATATTTTTGTTTCACCAAATGGTATTTATTTAAACAACTGCAATATAGTTAATTAATGACAAACAATGCCAACAATCTAATAATAATTTCTCAAGAAAAAAGAAAAATATGTCCGTAACATTGTATATTTTTGTATACAAATGGTATTTGTTTAAACAATTGCAAATTAGTTAGTAAATGACCAAAAATGCTCCTAATAATAATTTCCTTTAAAAAACAGAAAATATGTCCGCGACATTTGTGTAGACAAATGGCATTTGTTTAAACAATTGCTAACCAGTTAATAAATGACAAATAAAACCAATAATTTAATAAGTTCTGCAAAAAATCAAAAAATATGTTCGTGTCATCGTATATTTTTGTTTATACAAATGCTAATTGTTTAAACAATTTCAAATTAGTTGTGGATTTGTTCCTTGGGGAGTTCTGAATAATATCTGATAATCTCCCGCAACTTTTTTTCTAAATCCGAAACTTGAAAAAATAAAAAAAAGCAGCTGCATTTTTGCAATGTATTTTAAATGGGAAATTTCAGGTGGTCGGTGGAACGTGTTAACGTTAACCGATTTTTCTCACGTTTGGGGGGAATTTTTTTTTCTAGAAAAATAACAGATTGGGGGGGGGGGGTGGTTGTTGCCCTCTAGCGAAAAGTCCGCTTTTTTGACCACCTAGTGTACATACACACGATTATTGATAACACGTGACATACATAAACATGAATTAAAATAGAATTTGGAACTTGGTGCCTAAGTAAGATGGTTCTACAATATGTCTGGTTATGTGAAGTGTATCTACCCTTACATCGGTAGCCTATGTAGAAACATGTAAAATAAACGCACAGTAAAGTAAGACAACAAAAACTAAAAAGTGAAAAGTTTTATATGGATTGTTCCTTCGGTATAACTTTTTCGATTTTACATTGTTTGATGTTTAATATTTTTTATATTTCTTTGTTTTGTTAATATTTCAGATGGTTGCTTCTTAAAGTATTGAAAAAACAAATAAGTTCAAATAAAACATATTACTCAGAATGACGTTTGCTTTGTACAAAAAAAAACTTTGCGGCGGAAAAAGTGTAGGTTCTAATCACCGACAAATGTTCATTTATTTCCAACATGTTTCAGAGAGATTTATTATTACTGCATAATTCATAAACTAACCAAAAAGTAGTAATAGTAAAAAAAATATTCGGTGGAAAAAGTGTTATGATTTATGAAAGCTTGAAATGTTATTCAGCGCGTGCGACCAAATTCGTAAATATATTGATTAAGTATGATAGCATTACATATATCAATAGTACTAATGCACATAATACAGTGGCCCAAACACAAACAGTACAAATTTTAGTCACTAGTATATCCAATAATAATTGGTTGATTCAAGTATTTCTACGCAAAAAACAATTTACATTATGAAGATTGCAAACATATCAATTTTGCAATAGGAGAACATTTCAAACCAATGTAATATTACATTATTTATGAGAATCGAAATATATATTATTATACAAGTTTTATAAAACGTCAAATTTGCGGACGAGTTGTTTGGAACGAGTGGGCCAATACGTCTTATAAAACGAGTGTAATATACTATTTTTTCTACTTTGCGTCATTAATATTATATAAATTTAGAAATTGTGGTTACTATATTGCGCTAAATTAGAATCTAGGGTACTTTGCGGGTACCACGTGGCAGTACTGTAGTAGTTACTACAGTAGTTGACAGTTGTCAACTTCGTAAGGATGGGATAAAATCATGACAAAATCTAATTGTGCATAATTTTACTCTCTTTAGCCTACAAGTTTTATTAAATAATCAGCGAGGTCGCAACTATGATCATAATAGAGCTTGGGGCAGCACTTTTAACCCTACTGTGATAACTGATTAGTTACTTCAAAGAATAAGAACTTACTACAGAATTGTTATAACGGTTAACGTTTAATAGCAGTTTCTACCTAGTACCACTAGCTTATACAAGTTTACATGCACATGATATAATTGAAACAAAATTCTAATTTTGGTGTAACAATTTATTAGCATAAATTATACTTAGTAAAATTACATGTGATGGAGGTAATCAAAATACGTTGTACACAACCAGAGCTAAGACGAAGTCGAAAGCGGCGGACAAAAGCGAATACGGTATTGAACCGAGCAGAATTTGGTCCAAAATATTACCGAAAACTTATTCGTTACATAAACTAAGAAATCCTCAACACTTTAAATGTACTATAGCTTCCTACGTGTATGCTGATATTCAATAAACCATTTATTGCGCACATATAATCTCGCAGCAGTAATTAAAATCGTTCACATCTACGATGTAGGTTTGATCTTCGCATAATGCCTTATTAAAGTAAATGTGGTCCTTGAATTATATCTGATGACGGGATTTGATGTTTAGTTGAAAAGAATGATGACGATCACTTACCAGAGTCGCAAAACATCACCGAAGTAGTAGAGCAACGCCGGGTCTGGACCATACCGCCTGTACCGACGTACCGCCCGCCGTACCGCCGTACCGCTAGCCGTACCGCCAACCCAGCCAACCAACCCAAACGTCAAAATCCAAACCCAACTCGGCCCAACCCAACCCAGCCAACCAACCCAAACCTCGAAAATCCAAACCCAACTCGGCCCTACCCAAAAGTCAAACGTAACCAACCCCACCCTACTCAACCACCCCAACCCAAAAAACCCAACACAAAATCCAAAATACAGACAAAACCCAAACCCAACTCAGCCCAACCCAAAAGTCAAACCCAACCCTACTCAACCACCCCAACCCAAAAATTAAACCCAACCAGCCAAACCCAACACAAAATCCAAAATACAAACCCATCCAACCCATCTCAAAATTCAAAACCTAGCTGTTTCTCCAAACACGAAAGCTCTTTCACCAAACACGAAAGCTGTTTCTGCAAACACGAAAGCTGTTTCTCCAAACACAAAAGCTGTTTCTTCAAACACGAAAGCTGTTTATCCAAACGCGAAAGCTGTTTCTACAAACACGAAAGCTGTTTCTCCAAACATGGAAGCTGTTTCTCCGTACCGCCGTACCGTCAACACAGCCAACCAACCTAAAACTCAAAATCCAAACCCAACTGGACCCACCCCACCCTAACACCGCCAGCGACACCGCCAACACCGCCCGCCAACCCAAAACAAAAAATCCAAATCCAACCCAACCCAAAAGTCAAACCCAACCCAACCCAAAATTTAAACCCAACGCAAAAATCCAAAATATAAACCCAACCAACCCAACTCAAAACCCAAAATCCGGGCCAACCAAACCCAACGCAAAATACAAAATACAAACCCAACCAACCCAACCCAAAATCCAAACCCCAAGTCAGCCCAACCCAACCCTACTCAACCACCCCAACCCAAAATTTAAACACTACCAGCCAAACCCAACACAAAATCCAAAATGCAAGCCCAACTAACCCATCCCAAAATCCAGAACCCAAAGCTGTTTCTCCAAACAGGAAAGCTGTTTCACCAAACACGAAAGCTGTTTCTCCAAACACAAAAGCTGTTTCTCCAATCACGAAAGCTGTTTCTCCAAACACGAAAGCTGTTTCTCCAAACACCAAAGCTGTTTCTCCAACCACGAAATAAAAAATTACCTCACGAATGATTTGAACTGATGAACAGCAGATGTCCCTCAAAAAATGGATGCATTTTTCATAAGTCTGCCTACTTGTATTGCCTGCAAATAGGGTATTTGTTCCATACTTTAAAGTTTAGACCCTACGAATGTTTTAAGTACTTTTAATTGACTTGTAAGAAAAATGCAACACATTGAATGGGGAAACACAGTTTTTAATTACGCTTTATGTTTGATCGTTTATTAGAGTTTCGCGTCGCGTAAGGAAGATTTTCAACTTGTTTAGAGCATTTACTGAATATGTTTATTCAGTTCTTAGAGATCCGCGTCGGCTTAAAGGAGATTTTCATCACCTTGTCCCAACTCAACCCAACCCAAAAGTCAAACCCAACCCTACTCAACCACCCCAACCCAAAACCTAAACCTAAACCTAAACCCAACCAGCCAAACCCAACGCAAAAATCCAAAATATAAACCCAACCAACCCAACCCAAAATCCGGGTCAACCAAACCCAACGCAAAAATACAAATTACAAACCCAACCAACCCAACCCAAAATCCAAAACCAAAAATCCAAACTCAACTCAGCCCAACCCTACTCAACCACCCCAACCCAAAATTTAAACACATGTTGTTTCTCCAAACACGAAATAAAAAATTATCCAAAATCACCCAACCCAACCCAAAATTCAAACCCAACACAAAATACAAAATACAAACCCAACCAACCCCTCCAAAAATCTAAAACACGCCGGGTCTGGACCACACCGCCAACACCGCCAACCAACCCAAAATCCCACAAAACAAAAAAAAATCCAACCCATCCCAACCAAACGGCTAACCTGTTTGAGAAAACAGCTTACCTGTTATGGAAAACAGCTTACCTGTTATTGAAAACAGCTTACCTGTTATTGAAAACAGCTTACCTGTTATTGAAAACAGCATACCTGTTTGTGAAAACAGCTTACCTGTTATGGAAAACAGCTTACCTGTTATTAAAAACAGCTTACCTGTTATTGAAAACACCTTACCTGTTATTGAAAACTGCTTACCTGTTTGAGAAAACACCTTACCTGTTGAGAAATCGACACAACGACGACATGATATGCTTTTACCAAACACAATTAGGTCGAACATTTGCAGCCCATCCGGTTGTGGTAAAACAAATCGTCTGCTCAGTTTATTATTTAAAGAGAACGGGTTACGATTCGAAAACATTTATATATTTTCCAAGACGCTATATCAACCAAAATATGAATTTTTAAATGATATAATAAAACATATACCGGAAATTCAAATGTTTAATTACATTCGATTCTAGAAAATTTGTCTAGTTATGGGAGCTGTCCGCTTATTGGTGCTGTCAGCAAGGAGAGTTTCACTGTATTTGAATGTTTGCCTGTTAACTTATGTAGAGGTTAGGTGCTTCAAAATGGACAAAATAAAACCTAAAAGAATCGTACTAGCAATCAGAGAAGAAATTACATTAAAAAAGCATGAAAAATGGTGACACTGTTTTACAAAAAATGGTGAGAAGGCGTGCTAATTTCTAGTTCAATGTGCACACAGCAAGCCGAACAGATTCACCTAAAATTTAATATCTAAGGAACTTTGACGCATCGAGCGGTTGGTCACACCGATTTATTAGTAAATAAATATTAAACATACATGTTTTTCTTATTTTCGTTAAAAAACATACTTTCGATTATCCGTGTTTTTTGCTTATCCGTGACAGCTTCGGTCCCGACGAGCATGGATAATCGATTCTCTAAATCTACATTTTAATATTGTAACATGTGATAAATATCTTTTATGTTTAAATATTATTATGGGTTTACTTTCTACAACGACGAGTACTTAATAATGACTCGCATTAATCACTGGTAGTTAACAATCTAGTAGAATGTTTTTAAACGACGTCGTTATCTACATCTAAAACTACTTACCACATTATTTTAACACTTTTAACTTACTTTGTTCGTTTGAAGCTTATGACAACATTGTATTTATTACATAGTTTTTCTATAGTATTTTGGTAATTAGGTGGGTGGGGATAATGCGCATAGCAACAATGGACTACATAGATATTTGATTTGACTCAAGTGGCGCAGTTCTCGATGTAACCATTGGCTTACTCTATAGTTCATACTAACACTTTGGGACTAACACAAATATTCTTGTGTCATCAGTTTGGGGCGACACAAATATTCTTGAGTCATATTTGAGGCACTCCTGAACCACATTTGAGTCACATTTGGGTTTCGGTTAACACAATTATATTTGAGTCACATTTGAGTCACTCTTGAGCAACATTTGAGTCACTCTTGAGTCACATTTGAGTCACATTTGAGTCAGGCTTGAGTCATGTGGTATAATATGTTGACATTATTGCGTACTAGCTCATACTATACAGTTTGGGTTAACACAAATATATTTGAGTCATTTTTGAATCACATTTGAGTCACTCTTGAGTCACATTTGAGTCACTCTTGAGTCCCATTTGAGTCAGGCTTGAGTCACGTGTTATATTATGTGGTTATTATCCTATACTACACCATACTATACAGTTTAGGTTAACACAAATATATTTGAGTCATTTTTGAGTCACATTTGAGTCACTCTTGAGTCACATTTGAGTCACTCTTGAGTCACATTTGAGTCACTCTTGAGTCATGTGGTATAATATGTTGACATTATCCCGTACTAGCTCATATCTATAGTCATTAATTTTAAATAATAAAAGACATATCATAAATTATTTTTATTACAGTGACAATGTTAATGAAATTATAAATTATCTATGCTACCATCACGCTGTATAAAGCATCCAATTTTTCTCGATTAGCTCGTTTATTAACCTAAAAAATATTAAGTGGGTCTCACTGAAAAATAATCACCTGATTTTTTACTCTTTAAAGTTTTTATACCTATGCTTAACTGGTGCTACCTATACCTATATAAATTACTCGTCTAGTTGAAAATATCGTACAAGGTGTTCCTTTTAAAAACAAACTCAAGGAAAACCCATTGGAAAATGTTAAAGAATACTATATGCTACCATCTTTCTGTGTAAAGCGTCTAATTCTCACGATTCGCTCGTTTATTAACATAGAAAATATTAAGTGGTTGTCATTGAAAAATAATTGTTTGATAGATTCGTAAGCAAAGTTTTTCATAGAATGTTTTTTTCTAAACGATACAGGTATTATTTGAATCTTTACCATTTGAGGACCAATAATTCTATCATTATCACTTAATTAATCATATGAGTTTCTAGTAGTTGGTGCTTAACAGTTGATAGCTGTTAAAATATGTTACTAAAATTTAGATTATAAATTTTAAACAAACATTATTTGTATTATTAATCAATGGATTAGGTAAGAATCTAGGATGTTTGACAGTATACAAATTTGGTAGTGCTTGAGGTGTCAAAGGCTCGTAGATCTTAATCACATTAAAATTCCTTAAACCTATTATGACTAAGTTATAAACCGATAATGTGTTATTGAAAATTTAATAATAGTGATAATCTGAGAATCGATCTGCACAAAAATATGATCGGATTTTACCTTGTTTATCACATGTTACATTATCAAAATGTAGATTTCGAGATTTAGAGGATTTATAATTTCATCATTGTAATAAAAATAATTTATGATGTGTAGACGATTTGTTTTACCACAACCGGATGGGCTGCAAATGTTCGACCTAATTGTGTTTGGTAAAAGCATATCATGTCGTCGTTGTGTCGATTTCTCAACAGGTAAGGTGTTTTCTCAAACAGGTAAGCAGTTTTCAATAACAGGTAAGGTGTTTTCAATAACAGGTAAGCTGTTTTTAATAACAGGTAAGCTGTTTTCCATAACAGGTAAGCTGTTTTCACAAACAGGTATGCTGTTTTCAATAACAGGTAAGCTGTTTTCAATAACAGGTAAGCTGTTTTCAATAACAGGTAAGCTGTTTTCCATAACAGGTAAGCTGTTTTCTCAAACAGGTTAGCCGTTTGGTTGGGATGGGTTGGATTTTTTTTTGTTTTGTGGGATTTTGGGTTGGTTGGCGGTGTTGGCGGTGTGGTCCAGACCCGGCGTGTTTTAGATTTTTGGAGGGGTTGGTTGGGTTTGTATTTTGTATTTTGTGTTGGGATTGAATTTTGGGTTGGGTTGGGTGATTTTGGATAATTTTTTATTTCGTGTTTGGAGAAACAACATGTGTTTAAATTTTGGGTTGGGGTGGTTGAGTAGGGTTGGGCTGAGTTGAGTTTGGATTTTTGGTTTTGGATTTTGGGTTGGGTTGGTTGGGTTTGTAATTTGTATTTTTGCGTTGGGTTTGGTTGACCCGGATTTTGGGTTGGGTTGGTTGGGTTTATATTTTGGATTTTTGCGTTGGGTTTGGCTGGTTGGGTTTAGGTTTAGGTTTAGGTTTTGGGTTGGGGTGGTTGAGTAGGGTTGGGTTTGACTTTTGGGTTGGGTTGAGTTGGGACAAGTTGATGAAAATCTCCTTTAAGCCGACGCGGATCTCTAAGAACTGAATAAACATATTCAGTAAATGCTCTAAACAAGTTGAAAATCTTCCTTACGCGACGCGAAACTCTAATAAACGATCAAACATAAAGCGTAATTAAAAACTGTGTTTCCCCATTCAATGTGTTGCATTTTTCTTACAAGTCAATTAAAAGTACTTAAAACATTCGTAGGGTCTAAACTTTAAAGTATGGAACAAATACCCTATTTGCAGGCAATACAAGTAGGCAGACTTATGAAAAATGCATCCATTTTTTGAGGGACATCTGCTGTTCATCAGTTCAAATCATTCGTGAGGTAATTTTTTATTTCGTGGTTGGAGAAACAGCTTTGGTGTTTGGAGAAACAGCTTTCGTGTTTGGAGAAACAGCTTTCGTGATTGGAGAAACAGCTTTTGTGTTTGGAGAAACAGCTTTCGTGTTTGGTGAAACAGCTTTCCTGTTTGGAGAAACAGCTTTGGGTTCTGGATTTTGGGATGGGTTAGTTGGGCTTGCATTTTGGATTTTGTGTTGGGTTTGGCTGGTAGTGTTTAAATTTTGGGTTGGGGTGGTTGAGTAGGGTTGGGTTGGGCTGACTTGGGGTTTGGATTTTGGGTTGGGTTGGTTGGGTTTGTATTTTGTATTTTGCGTTGGGTTTGGTTGGCCCGGATTTTGGGTTTTGAGTTGGGTTGGTTGGGTTTATATTTTGGATTTTTGCGTTGGGTTTAAATTTTGGGTTGGGTTGGGTTTGACTTTTGGGTTGGGTTGGATTTGGATTTTTGGTTTTGGGTTGGCGGGCGGTGTTGGCGGTGTCGCTGGCGGTGTTAGGGTGGGGTGGGTCCAGTTGGGTTTGGATTTTGAGTTTTAGGTTGGTTGGCTGTGTTGACGGTACGGCGGTACGGAGAAACAGCTTCCATGTTTGGAGAAACAGCTTTCGTGTTTGTAGAAACAGCTTTCGCGTTTGGATAAACAGCTTTCGTGTTTGAAGAAACAGCTTTTGTGTTTGGAGAAACAGCTTTCGTGTTTGCAGAAACAGCTTTCGTGTTTGGTGAAAGAGCTTTCGTGTTTGGAGAAACAGCTAGGTTTTGAATTTTGAGATGGGTTGGATGGGTTTGTATTTTGGATTTTGTGTTGGGTTTGGCTGGTTGGGTTTAATTTTTGGGTTGGGGTGGTTGAGTAGGGTTGGGTTTGACTTTTGGGTTGGGCTGAGTTGGGTTTGGGTTTTGTCTGTATTTTGGATTTTGTGTTGGGTTTTTTGTGTTGGGGTGGTTGAGTAGGGTGGGGTTGGTTACGTTTGACTTCTGGGTTGGGCCGAGTTGGGTTTGGATTTTCGAGGTTTGGGTTGGTTGGCTGGGTTGGGTTGGGCCGAGTTGGGTTTGGATTTTGACGTTTGGGTTGGTTGGCTGGGTTGGCGGTACGGCTAGCGGTACGGCGGTACGGCGGGCGGTACGTCGGTACAGGCGGTATGGTCCAGACCCGGCGTTACTCTACTACTCACCGAAAATGTAATGCAGGCGTATTTTGATGAACACAGCAAAACTAAGAAGCCCCAATTCTTTGGCCATACTATAGCAGGCTACACGCATGTTTAAATATGTATAGAATCTTGATATTTCGCAGTTTAAGCGATTGCAAGCTATTGAAAAGAGGCAGTGTGTGGTTGTGTTGTACGTTTGACATATGGCATTTGATATCAATTGATATCAATCGATATCAATGTTATATCAATGTGTACCAATCTTATGAAAAAAAGTTACTAAAAACGCATTGTGCATTGTGAATGCAAAGTAGAAAAAAAATATTTCGTTTTGGTTAAACAGATCAGTTTCGTAGATGGTTTCAAAGCATCAGCCACCATTGTATACAGGTGGTTTTTAAAATTTTAATCAAAAAGCTATGGAGTTTGCGTTGCACTTTGTAATAAAAACATTGTGGAGGAAATCGTCAACGAGTAATCCAATAGCGTAGGTACTTGAAATTGAAATAACTTTAAGGATAGCGGAGAACATTGTTAACTTTTGTTTCGCTCAACCGCTCAAGGGCGCTAGATTTGATTTTGGCTTTTTAAGGTGGAGTTTTGTTTAGTTTCAATAGGGTATTTGACTATTATTCGAAAACCATCTTAGAGTGTTTGTTCCTTCACCCTACATTGTAAATGCATTATTTTTCGGAATTATTTCCTCAATATTTCATGACAACCAGCGTTAAAAATTGAATCACAAGAAGTCCCGCCAAAACGATACTTTCTGTTGTACGGAGACCACGTGATTCTTGTGACGTCACACGATACTAGATGTCAAATCGGCCCATATGGTCTGTAAGCATCGGCATCGTCGCCGTTTGGTAATTGTGTTGTATGATGTGTTGTTTTCACAATTTCTACATAAAAATGGGTTATAAATGGTGTATAAATCCACAATGCAGAAATACGTCAATAAAAACTCCGGGGAAACTATTTGTAGCTGTTCCGCAAGATTTGAAACTGCGAAGAAAGTGGTTCGCTCGTAGAAATCCAAATGAAATGAATAGCGGCCAATGCAAGTGTTTTTTGTTGTGAAGATTACTTCGACATAAGTAAATCTGACTAGAATAAGTGGGAATAAGTTATCTATCGTATTTTCGGACCAGGTATTATCTGACAGCTTAAGGTTAGGGCTCCTAACCTACAAAGTTATGCTTACATGGCCCTTTTTACACGTTGCTTAGTTCCGGAGCGTAAAAATAAGGATTATGTTTAACGAAGAATCCCACCATCAAAGCGTTAACCTTCGGTAGATTACCACTAACCGCTTTAACAAAGTTGTTTTCTATTGTTTGTAAATTAACGTAGTAAATTCAAACGGGAGAAGCATAAGAGCGCGTTCGAATAATCGGGTACACTGTACGGTGAGAGTGACGCGCTGCATAATGGCGGACTAACGTCATACGGCGTTTATCTGCATATAAGAGAGAGGCAGCCGACCCAGGTGATCTGAGCATTGCACTCCCCATACCCTACCCTGACAAACCGAACGCGCTCTAAGCGTACCAACAAATGACGTCACTGATAGGAAGTGAATAAAATTCAAATTTAATTTTGGTTTTTAATAGAAATAAATCGTCTTTTTTTTGAAAAGTAATAACAAATAGTTTTCTTAAACTGTAATCTATTAAGATGACTGTAATACAAGCCATATTTTTAATACAGTCAAATACCCTATTATAATATACATATTATACTTGTTGTTTGGCTGTAGAATTTGGACAAATTTGACTAATAATAATAATAACAATAATAATAATCGTTTGCATTTGCAAATCGTTTGGTATTTATTTTTCACGTAAAACTAACAAAAGTGAAAATCAAGCACGGCATTAAGAAAGCAAAAGTTGGCCGTGGGTTTTCCACCATCTTTAAAGATCCCTGAAATTCAAGTTCTTAATTCGATTTCATGCACCTGTACGTTTTTGTCGTGACAACCATCGTTCGACGTTTTGGAGCTACAAATTTTGATATAGCTCAGATTTGACATTAAAATAGTCCGATGTTTTATTTATATTTTACATCAGAAACTTTAATATAATATGTATAACAATTTAATAATAATAAAAAAGCGATAATTATGTTGTTTTTACATTTTTTTACTACTTTTAAGCAAACAAGTTTTTTTTTCAAAAAAATAATTGAATCTCCGAATTATTTATAATTGGACGTACTTATAAATAAAATTTGCATCGTTTTTTTAGCTACTGTGTATAAAACCTATTACGCAAACTTATTTTAATCTATATTATTTTTATTTAAGGAATTTCAGTGTTAATGAGAACCAAAGTTTTGTTTTATTCTCAGAGATAATTAATAAAAAAGGTTGAGATAAAACTTATTTGGGTTTAACAGTTATCAGAGTTATCTCACGACTCTTCGGATTTAAAATATCGCAAAAATAA
The DNA here is from genome assembly GCA_963966075.1 of Aphodius sticticus. NCBI lineage: Eukaryota > Metazoa > Arthropoda > Insecta > Coleoptera > Scarabaeidae > Aphodius > Aphodius sticticus. Next base: position 713,426 of record OZ014512.1, on the reverse strand, counting down.
CACTGTTAAAAAAGCGAAATATACTTTTCACGAGACATAGCGGAAGTTGTTGAGCTGCTAGAGCTGAACATAATAGCATAGCTGAAATCTTCAAAATCTCCAAAACAGCACCTCCAAAATCTCGATCTTTTTTTAAAAAGAAAACCGTTTTTAGGTACTGCACGTGTATAAAAATTCATAACTCCGCCATTTTCTATTCGATTTTTATGCTGTTTGGTTAGATCCAATAATAAATCGAAAAGCTATGGACGTTCAAGTTCAGAAGTTTCCAATTATTTTCAGATTTTTTCAACTTTTACAACAATTTGATGACCTGTTTGAATCCATACTATTTCTTTGCTATTTTTTATTGAAAGCCCATTTAGATTTGCGTCTAATACGCGTTTGTTTATTAGAATCGTTTGAAATTTAACAGAATTATCAAATTTTATTGACTGGCTAGACACATCACACTACGGAGAAGATATATACAGGCAGACTGTAATAAATCCGTAGTCTTTATACACATTAATTAGATATTACTAGCACTTAGATTTACAATGTTATTCTAAAATTATGACACTGTTTTTTTTTCTTTTCCTTTTTGTTGTTACCTGCCAGACTATCACAATATGTTACTAAGTACATTAGAGTTTACGTTCATTCCATTTCCAGGTATATTTGGGTACAAAATAAATTGCACCAACAGTAAAATTGTCACCTCGTTTATTAAAACAGTACTGAGTTACTATCGTGATTTATGAAAAATAGAAAAAAGACAAGAAATGCAACCAAATTAAAAATGTTTACTCGATCTCAGTCGTTTATACAAAGCATCATCTGTTTCGCGGTTAAGTGACCAGCAGTAGTCCATTTTCAATAAAACTACTAAAACTAAAACTAATTTAAAACGTTTTTCAATAGCTTCCATTTCCTGCTGAAATCGTTCACCTTGTTAGTCACTGAGTTGGCCAAGACTGTCCGGAAGGAAATTCAAATGAGAATGCAAAAAGTGAATTTTGATAGACATGTTGCAGCCCATTTCACCGTTGGCACTCAGAAACTCTTGTACAACATTTGCGTAGTCGGCACTTTTATCATTTCCACAATTTCGCACAATGAAATAAACCTATTCCAGGTTCGTCTTTTTAGATCATTCAGTTGAGTTTCAAAATCGTTCTCCTGCATAATTTTCCGAATTTGTGGCCCAACAAATATTCCTGAAAATAGATCAGTTGAAATACCTAAATTCTTACTATCAACGATTTGAAATGTAAGGTAACCTACCTTCTTTAACTTTATCTTCACTCAATCTAGGAAATGTTACTTTAAGATGACGGAATGCTTCACTGTCGATGTCAAATTGTTTCACAAACTGCTTCATGTATCCAAGCTTCAAATGCAATGGCGGTAACATAATATTTTCGGGCCCCACCAGTGGAATGTTTAAACATTTCTTTTTGCCAATTTGAAACGATCTACGCGATGGCCACTCACTTTGTTCATATTTTCTCATATTTGGTGCACGACTATCCCATTCACACATAACATGGATACTTCGTATAACCGCGGACGTAACAAAACTTATGGTGATTGTCACACATTTTACTTTTTTTTATATTTGCACTGAGGCTTGCACTAGAGCTGATTTCTTACTGCTGATGGATCAGTTGGATTGTTATTTTATATGAAATTTCGTGGTACTACATCGTCCTAATAGTATACGCAATTGTAATAGGTTAAGATTGTTGATTAATTATTTTACGATATTTAGGTACAAGTCGAATAGTACTTAATGACATATTAGATAGACTAAAGTATAATAAAACAGGGTAATAAACAAACAAAATAATGTCTAGTTAATGTGAATCACGGGTACGGTTATTACGGTCGGGCCGTATATAGGTATATTCCTGCCTAGTATGAATGTCAAGACGGTGATTAAACATCGATAACTCAGTCAAATTTCAACCGACTCTAATAAATAAACTCATGTTAAACGCACATTTAAATGGGCTTTCAATAAAAAAAATAAAAATAACATATTATTATGGATTGAAACAGGTCATCAAACTGTCCTTAAATTTCTGAAAATCTGAAAATAAAGAAAATAATGAATTTGAACGTTCATATCTTTGGAAATCGATTGGAAAATGACGGGGTTCTGCATTTTTATGCACATGTAAGTACCCAAAAACAATTTTCTTTTAATAAAATCGACAACTTAGACAATATCTCGTGAAAAGTATATTTTCACTGTAACATAGTGTAATATAGTGTGCCATTTAAAATGAGAATAAGAGGTAAGTCCTTCCCCAAAAACCGCAACTCAAATATTGTCTTGCTTGGCTATCAACACGCCGTAATTTTCATTTTTCAACTTTCATTAACCATGAATTACGGGCGTACAGCGTACATATGGTCTGGGTCGCCCGGTATTTAGTTTGATCTATAGAATTTAGCCTCATTATTCCTTATCTTACCGCTATGATTTACAGATAGGAGTAGGTATTTTTTGTTTATCTTATGTTCAATTTCATGACGCTCTGTACCATTTGTTGATCTTGTCTGGAGCTACACGTATCTGCAAAACAAACTTGCTTAATGCCGTCGACAAACACGTTGCTGTAATCTAAAAATCTGTCAAAACACAGATGAGTAACCGCATGGTCTATAACCAAAGCTGGGCAAAGTTAATCAGCAAGTTAACTTCGTTAATTATTAATCCTTTAACGAAAAAGTTAACTTCGTTCACCGATAGTCCGTTAATTTGTTACAAATGTAACGGAAGTTAACGTTAACCGTTAGTCGTTATCTTTTTATGAAACAAAATATATGTTATGTTGAGTGCCGATCTACCGGTGAGTATGCAACCCAAATAACTGCGAACCTTTGCTGCAGTTGCATATGTAAAAATTGCCTTAGAAACTTTTCAAACTAGGTACAGTGGTAAATAAAAGAACTACATTGCGAGATACAAAGATGAAAAGATCAACTAAAGCTACTTTTATATCCATGCAGTTCAAACTTGCACTTTCAACAATGCAGTTTTGAAAAATCGCATGCAATTTTATGACAACATCGTGCAACTTTAATAAATCGCATGGCTTGAACATCAGTGATTTTTATTTTTTGACTACAATAGTTTGCTTTGGGTTGGTAGCAAACATAACCTCCATGCTTTGCTCTTAAATTATTGCTGACTCTTTTCTCCCACACACAGGTTTTAAATCACAGCAAACAATAACGAATAACGAAATGCGGAATAGGTTATGTTTCGCGTCTATACACAGTAGTGTCACCAAATTTTCGTTTTAGATAAATATTCCTAATTGTTGCTATAGGCAAAACCGGGAGAGGTGAAGATTACTCATAGATTTCAGCTGTTATTTTCGACATACGTTACAGATTATTTCTAAATATTGACGTGTGTTAAGACGAAATAGCATCATTTTCATACGTCTGCTGTATAATTTAAATGGGCAAGACAAAAAAGTACGTCTGTTCTTAGAACAGAATACAGATGACAGCGGTACTTGCAACCTAACCTCCAATTATTATAACAGCGCGAACGTGTGAATTATATGTGTGCAAAATGTTTTCGTTGAAAGGATAGGCCCTAAATACGAAATCGATGGTTATGGTCATGAACGTATTAAATTATTTTCGTCGCACGTCTGAATCCATTATCAAAACACGTATTAAAAACATAACCTCACATTTACAACAAACTTTACCACCGTTTTGTGAAATACTTATCGTGAAATATTCAGAAATGAATTTCAAAACATATTTAATAATGTCTACACAAACAGAAAAGAAACTCCAAGTTTAAGCACTCAGTCACAAAATGATTATTTCTGAGCTAATTCCAACCGCACAAATACACTGTCTTAAATGGGCTAGTTGGTATGTTTTCACTTTGCTTCTGTTAAACATGGTAATGATGGATATATAAATTAGATAGGATATCACAATTAAATGACCAATGATAGTATTTTTAGTAATTAAATATTAATCTTTAACGAACTACCTAGTAGGCAACCAAATATACACAGCAATATAACCAATCCACGCGGTACGTCCATATCTTGGTTCGTACGATTTTAAGCGATGAGTCAACTTCACCTCTCTCGGTTTTGCCTATATAATCGCACGCACTTACATATTTAGAACTGATCGAACTGATTCCATGTAACTTGGTAATTTTAAAATGTTTCATAGAATAAAACAAAAAATCACATTGAACTTGACGAATTTAATTGCGCGTTTGAATTGCACAGAATGAAGTAAAGGGGGCTTAAGGGGGTTGGAGTTGAAACAACTAATAACAAAACAACTCGCGCGCATGCTTTATATACCAACGCCACGTCACACAAAGTAGTACGCCACACATGTAAACTAAACCAAGTCCGAACTTGCACATAATGCCTTTACAACCATTTGAAATATTTATTGATGATAGTAGTGTTCGATTGCTGGCCGCGCTTAGATCTGTTCAATCTGCTTAGCGATCAGTTGGCTAAAGTGCAGTTCGATTGCTCTTTTGACGTCTGAGCCAAACTGATTCCACCAATAGGAAGCAAGTATTTCAAATTTGCGATCAAAAAGATCGGAACGCGCTCAATTGAAAAGATCGCGGCCAGCAATCGAACATACCTATTATTTCCGGTTTTAACGGACTTGAATTAACGGATGATGAATGTAGCGGAAGTTAGTCAGTCCGTTAATGGTTTTGAAAGTTAACTTAAAAGTTAATTCGTTAACGAAAAATTTAACTTTGTTAATTAACGATTAACGGATTAACGCTTTTGTGCCCAGTTTTGTGTATAACACATAACGGTTTGAATTAAATCGTCAGTTTGAATGTTGTTTATTTTTAAATAGAATAGGTAATCTAGACGTTACGTTGTTATATTGGTTTTATGTTTCTATAACGTAATACACAATAAATTACACAATTCCGTTTGGAAAGCTGGTATTTTTATCTACCCAAAGAGTGATAAGTTTGATGAAATTGTGAATGTGATGAAAGTATGCTGGAAATGTAATAAACTTGAGTTTAATCGAGCGACAGTGTCGAAATATGTACCTACATGAAAGCACGTTCGATGAAAATAACAGTGGCCTATACGTCACTCAAATTTAAGCTAAAAAATAATTTCTCGCATACATAAAGTTTTCGCGTAAAGTATGGAATCATAACAAAATCTCTGAAACGGTTTGTTACTTTAAAAAATCCTTAAACACGTCGATTTTTAATTATTACAATACACATTCTGTGAAAAGCTCAATTTGCGACTGTTAATTGTTACTGAGTTATGTCATCAACACTTTTTTGGATAAGAAACCCTATTTTTTCTTACTGATTTTGATAGATCATTTAATTGTCTAAATGTTATCGGAAACATTGTATGGCCTTACATAAGAACATTTTCGAGAAAGGACCATTGAAATTGTAAAATATTGATTGCTTTAGGAAAAATAGCTTTTGTGTATTAAATATGATATTGCGTTAACTGCCCTGAAGACGCATCTGGGCTCCAAAATATTCGAATGCTGAAGATTTTCGAAAAAGAAAGTAGGGTAAAACACGCGATTTTGGTAATTTTTATAAATTATATACCACCTGAACCCATTGTGCTAGAAACCTCAAAATGGTTTCATTAACATTAATCTTTGCACACCGAAAGTTTGGTCACAAATGTCTTTAAAGAATTTAGAGTGATTCTTTAAGTGATCTTTTTGTTAAATAAAGGCTTATTTTTATTATTATTATGACCGGACGCCTTCATTAAAGAAACATAATTAGTAAGAAAATTATCTTCATCTGCGCCGAAGTTTAAAACCCCCCGCCGTAAAATAATTCTGGTGTGGAATCTGAAAAAAAAATGGAGTTACCCGATTTTGCTCATTCAAGAACATGTCCTTACTTTTTAAGAGATAAGCTTGCATGCCAAATTTCAGATCAATTACTTTAAAATTACGGCAGTTATCGTGTGCACAGGGAGACGGACAGACGAACAGACATATACAGGGTGAGTTATTAGTATCCCGGCGGTCGATAGTTAATAAATCGTTTGAGAAAGAAAAAAATATTTTATACAAAAGTTGTTTGACTAGCCATTTTGTATAACGTAAAATTGTTGTCATTTATACAAGGTGTTCAATTTAGGTGTGACGGGAAGTATGTACATTTTTTTAAGTGGAACGTCCTGTATATTTTATTATATTATGAATATGTACTTCTAAATTTGTTTATCCAACCGTCTATGTTGCTAAGTAACAGCGTTAATACTTCGAGAGATATTCAACTGCTTTTCCAAAATATGCCCGTTGCAGGATCTTGTTAAAAACTATGTAAAAGCAAAATTTTTGCCAATTTTTTCTTTAAACTATCTGAGACAATAGTCAAAGCCAGTAGGTAGATGATGATATCCAAAGATATTAGATACACTATACAGGGTGTTCATTGAACTTAGTAAATTTTGATGTTTTTCAAATGGCTTTTTCTCGAGTTTTTTAAATGGAACACCCTGTATAATATGTGTTGGCTGTCATAACCCTTTACTTCGCTACAATTTACATCTAGTATGTCATACACCAAATGTTACTATTTTTTGTGATATTTGCAATTTAACGAAAATGTGATGCAACTGCTAATTTTAATATTGCTGTGAATAAGGTTTTTGGTAGTTTGATGTTAAGTCTTCAAGTGGCGATAGAAGAGATAATTTAGAAACGATTTAACCAACCACCTTGATCCTTATACAAAGTATTATCGTTATCAACATATTAACAATTGAATTTGTACCATACATAAATTGTTTATATTCTTTTTAATTTATTTAACTTGTTTCAATGTAACGTTTCCTTCGTTTTAATGTATTGCAGAGTCCGGATGACGGTGGTGAAGTAAATTCAGCGAAAGCTCGACAGTAGTTGAAAAGTTTTATTAAATACACCAGTCGTTATCCCCTTATCCTTTTTTATATCAAGTGGCGACATTACAAAACCTACACATTGTTGTGACAAAGTGAATATACCCTATCACATTAAATGTGGGGGGGTGTATAAAAATCTGATAACCTGACGTCATAAGCAACTTTTAAGCTCAGGATTCGTATTCAGGGCAAATAAATCAATCGAAAACGCATATTTGCTTTCATAAACAGACAAAAGTTATCAATATTACACTAAATTTCTGTATGTTTTTCGAAAATATTCTTATCTAAGGCCATACATTTTGTAAATTATCTTTAAAATTATAAATTATCTTTTTTCTGTGAAGTCTAGGTGACGAATTTTAAGAATATTGTTGGTTATCGCGTTGTCTTCTTGCCATCAATTAAAAAACACCGATATTCATAGAAATCGTCACCTACACACGACAGAATTTAGCCAGGTGTTTTTTCTTTATTAATAGCAAAGTTACAAAGTTCACTCTAACGTATATTTTTAATGCACAAACTTGACCATACATACAGGGTTAGCCAAAATTACCGGAACGCCTAAATAATTCCCCAAACGTAAGAAACTTCAAAAAATTGTTCAAACAAAAGTTTTTTGGCTTTAAACAATCTATCGTTTAAGTATATTTTCAATATACATTGTGCTTATTTTATTATAGAAATTTGGTAACCTTTCCTTTTTTAAATACAACATAATATGAATACAAATATGATTAAATTTTTTAATTCGAAGATTTTTTTATAGAAATCATTATTTTATAAATCAAGTTATTTTTTAATTATAAGCTATTAACCAAAAATATCATTTCCAAACATTTCGTTTTTTTTAAAGGATATCCTGTATATTTTACATTTTTTATGCTAAGATTAATTTTATGTAGGAATTATTTTTCTATAAAACTTTTACTTTAACCAAACGGGTAAAAAATACTCCTAGAGAAAATAACAACACTATTAAATAGAATTAAATTAAATGTTCAACTGCCACATCAAAATAAATGTGTATGTATGTGGGAAAATATTCTTAATTTGGAGGTCAGGAGTTTTGATTAATTGTTCATAACTCAAAAATAATGCATTTAAAAAATATTTCTTAATATTCCTATAAGTTCTTTTGAGTTCGTTTAAATATAGTTTTAATATGCAGGGTGTCTCACAGAACTGGTACATTAGAAGTTACTCATGTTCTACTATTTCTGGAAACTTGAAATTTTGGAATTAGAATTTACTCGATCTGAGCTCTTCAGCTAAAATATTCTCAAGGTAACTGTCACGTCCGGTCGCCGGAAGTCGGTATCAACTTTGTTATTTTAAATGGAATATAATTTTTATTTTATTTTTGGTTTCTACATTCAATATACATCATTTTTGATAAGGTTTCCCTATACCTAAATATCACAATTTTTTAGTTTTTTTGACTTTACAAATTTTTTGATGATTTTTGCGGTTACGTTTAAAATTGAATGTCTCGGTTATTATTGAAACTAGAAGTTTCATGATTGGTGGTCCAAAACTAGAAACATAACCAAACAAGACGATGTTTAGTTCATCATTATATCTTATACAGGCTGTTCAAAATTTACAACACTATAATTGAATTTTCAAACGTAAAAAACTTTCTTTTTTAAATGGAACACCCTGTAAACCGATACGCCACTCGATAGGAAATCTTATTTCCTATCAATCAATATTAGGGTTCCCAATATCTATCTTTAATAGTTTTTGAGATATTGTCACTTTTTCTTTAAACCCATTTTGAATACTCCTGGGTTGTATAAGACGGCCTTCATATTTTGGCAGAGAAAGTATTTCATTATCGATAACCTTTCACAACATCATTTTTATAAATTGGTATTTCTAAGTGCAGTATTTATATAATAGAATGTATTTGAATAAGGATATTTTCTTCCTTTTTATGTCATTTTTGGCACATTTGCTCGGGACTTATCGTGTACGCCCGATGGTAGTCGCTGCTAATGCACTGCTACCTTAATTTTGTTAGTACTTTACATTTGACACATATGTTTGATTGTTTGTATTGTTGTGGTGGCCACCCTGGCGGTGTCCACCAAGCTCGACAGATTTAACACCATTAGACTTTTATTTCTGGGGTCATGTGAGAAGTCAGGTCTATTCCACACCAGTTAATACTCGAGAGGAATTGACAAACAGAGTAGTAGCCGCCATTAATGGACTTCAGCGAAAATAAATCCGAAGAGCGACGATGACAGAAGTACAGCGAAGAGTTTTACAATCTTTGGAGCAGAACGGGCAGCATTTCGAACAAAATAATTAAGTTTTAATTTAAGTTAAATATCCCGAATATATTATTTTAATTTTAACAAACTTTTTCAATATTTTTCTGTTTTCCTGCTGTTCCAAAGTTGTTACATTAACAATAAATCGTTTTGTATTTGTGTTTGCATTCCTTTATACTGACAATATATCAAAAACTATTGAAGATAGATATAGGGAACCCTAATATTGACTGATAGAGAATAAGATTTTCTATCGAATGACGTATCGGTATACAGGGTGTTCCATTTGAAAAAAATGAGGTTTTTAAGTTTGAAAATTCAATTATTGTGTTGTAAATTCTTAACACCCTGTATAAGATATCATTATTAACTAAACATCATCTTATTTGGTTATGTTTCTAGTTTAGGACCACTAATCATGAAACTTCCAGTTTCAATAGTAACCAAGTTATTCAATTTTAAACGTAACCGCGAAAATCACCAAAAAATGAGTTAAATCAAAAAAACTCAAAAATGGTGATATTTAGGTATAGGGAAACCTTCTAAAAAATGATGTATTTTGATATGTAGAAACCAAAAATAAAATAAAAGTATATCATTCCATTTAAAACAACAAAGTTGATACCGACTTCCGGTGACCGGACGTGACAGTTAACTTGAGAATATTTTAGCGGAAGAGCTCAGATCGAGTAAATTCTAATTCCAAAATTTCGAGATTCCAGAAATAGTATAACATGAGAAACTTCTAATGTACCAGTTGCGTGAGACACTCTGTATATAAAAACTATATTTAAACGAGAGGTTGTTTAAAGCCAAAAAACTTTTATTTGAAGAAAAAAATTACTGTTGGGGAGTTAGTGTTAATGCTTAAGTAAAGCATTCTGTTTTAAGTAAACTTTAAAGTCGTGTAGGGGCGTCACAAGTCTGGTCGCGTGTTTGGTTTTTCTCTTTGTAAATTTGAAGTTCATGTTTCCATTCAGTACTTAGAGAATTCTGTTAAATCATGTTCGTTTTTTGGGGGTTTCAAATAGTGCGAGGTTTTCAACATTTTTTACCACTGTTTTATTAACACCGGGGCCATTGCTATTAAGCAAAAACTATTGTGTTAACTGTGCAGATTGCAGACTGAAATGATGTACCGCTATGAGACCGTTCGACGGGAAATGCTACTGCAACCACTTTTCGCAGGAGTTTTCGTTTCATAGCTTTAATATTTACAGAAATATATTCATCGGCTGTAGTGATATGACCTCTCGAGAAAAATATTTGATAATTTAGTTCTGGTTGTATGATTATTCTGTTTGATGGTGTTATTTTTAGAAAGCTTGATGGTTATCATGATGTGCCGGTATCAGTCTCTGTTTTTTACTGTTGAATCTTTCCGTCAGCGATCTCTTACTCATTTCTCTATCTGAGTCGGATGTTTGTTTGTTTTAGTTGTGCTATTTTAACTGTTTTGCAGCGTACCCTCCGAGGAAGGCAATAAATTTGTCAAAGGCTTAGGGATCGATCAAAGGAAGTATTATTATCCCGGCTGGTCCCTACAATAGCATATTGTTACTGACCTATTTAAACTCAAATAAAAAAAATAAAAAATTAACGCGATTGCCAAATTCTCTAGGCTTTAACCTTGAACTTCAACGCAATGAAGAGAAACGTCAGTGGCAAGTTTGTGAAATTTGATTTCATTTATCTCAAACGTGGTTCAAGGTTCAAGTTCCTGTCAGGGCTGTGGAGTCGGAGTCGGAGTCGTGGAGTCGGAGTCGGAGTTCAGACAAATTTCAAAGGAGTCGGAGTCGGAAAAATGTACCGACTCCGACTCCGGCTCCATGTTTAAATAATGTAGAAAAAGACATGCGAGATGGCCGTTGCCTCAATAGATAGTAATCGATTAACTAAACATATTATTAGGTCTTTTACAAAGTACCTACCTACATATCTAAATATAATTTAACTACAAAACACACAGGTCGGTGGTGAGTGATGATTAACAAAATGATTATTGTGAGTCGCTTGCCGCGTCGCATATATTGTTTATGTATTTCCAGATACATATTTCCAGATACAATTTCTAACAACCAACTTCAATATGCTAATTATGATAGCTCGATCATCTACAAATAAAAAAATCGGACTTCGAAGCATACTTATAGACGAATTATAACTTTCCAAAGTGAAGCGTCAACGTGTGGTTTTCCTTATTCATCAAAATTACGAGAATTTGCTCCTATTCATTCGGCCACAAAGAGCAGCTGAACAATTCATTAAATATCGCAAAAAGTATTTTAATCATATTCACTTGCAATTTTAAAAAGAAAAATTAATTTCCTACAGCTTTTGTACCAGAAGAAACAACGTGATGGTATCACAGACGTATTATTAACTCTCGACATTTTTTTTATTTTTATTTGTCCCAATATCTGAATGTTTGTAAAAGATAATGCTTTACTAGTAAAACTTTGCAATTTTAGCTTTAATGTTTGATAACTTTAAACGTTTGACCGGAATTGATTCTTTTTTTTCGGCACAAATTTATCAAAAGTATTTTGATTATACAATATTATGGTATAATCAAGGGTATCCCTTTGCATTTAACAAAATATGTAGAGATTTTAAATTGTTACTGATTCTGTCGAGTGTAAGTTACAGATTTTATAATTATTGGTGGCTATGTCGTAGTCTTCTTGCGATCAACTAAAAAACACCGATATTCGCAGATTTCGTCACCTACACTTGACATAATTGAGCCGGATATGTTTTTTATTATTAGCAAAGGTACAAACTTCACTCTAACGTAATTTTTAATGCATAAACTTAAACATGCATAATATATGTATAATAGCCGATTAAATATTTTAACTGCATTTCCGATATTAACTCTACATTAAGTTGAATGTAGGAATATCCATGTATGCAAGTCATACTCGTTACAGCCAGAATTATGACGTCATTACCACGCACAGAAGTAAGAGTTGAGATTATTTTAATTTTGTTTTGCACTTAATTTTGTATTCATTGAAATAAATTTTACTTTGTACTATACAGTGGTTTGTCATTACTTATGTTATTATTAAAGATAGAAAATCGGTTCAAGTCACAAATTGGTTCAGAATTATGTGCTCTCTAATGAGAAAACAGTTGAAGTTCTAATGATTTCAGAGATATTTTGAAAAAATAAAAAAGCGTCCTTTTTAAATATGGCCATAATTTTGTGGTCCGATCAACAGGCCTTTTTGATTTTATTTACAATTAGATTATGCCATATTTGATTTTTTTGCCATGAAAGTCGCTGGAAACAAATTAAATTTTTGCCGGAGTCGGAGTCGGACTACCAAAATTATCTGTAGTCGGAGTCGGAGTCGAAACTTATTTTACCGACTCCACAGCCCTGGTTCCTGTATCAGCCCACTAGAGCACTCCAGCATCCAAAAGTGCTAAAGACAAGATTGTATTGCGTTTAGATTTTACGAGCACAATCGATAGAATCAATCACGATAATTCTGACTTTTATGACCTTTTACCCGACACCCGCAGACAATAAAACCTGGTGAAAACGGGCCGGTTTTGACCTAAACAGTAATTGTATCGATGACGGTAGTCTTCCAGACTCTCGCGAGACATAGCGAGAGACCGCGAATCGGAGAGTGTGGATGTCACATTCACCCAAATCCGCTAACATTGGAATTGCCAGAAGTCTCTACGGATGCAGATAGTCGGTTAAAAAATCACGCGTTCGGCGTGATTGTGTACTTTATCATACGCAGTATGTAAAGTATTGTAATCGTGCCAAAAAAAATCTGATGTGGCCTGGCACATGACTTTATCATACTATATATAAAATTAATATGCATTAAAATAAAACTAGTAGAACTAGACAGATATGTCGATTAAAGGTGCGTTCGGATATTGTACTCCGTTGACACCGGCTACACTGTCCAAATGACACGTATTATTGGGTGTAGAAAGTGTGAAGGTGCGTTCCGATTGGTGGCAATGGTTGATAATGGCGGTGATAGCAGACGAAATTATAGTGTTTCTCACATGTCGTGATGGTGACACATATTAGTTTGCATGTACATAAACTTGAGTCACTAGCAAATTCTATTAGAAATACTAGAATGGCGTCTACTACCACTGCCATTAGCACTAATGAAAACGCATCTTAACGGTGTACAATATCCGAACGCAGCTTGTATTGACAGTAGTATTGTCAAACCATTAGCGTTTGACACTATCGACACCGTCATTAAAATCACATCTGACATTTAATCTGACATATCCTGGCTACTAGTTTTAGCGCAGTACGACCGATCTCGATGAAATAGAATTTGCTCATGCGGCTAAACTATTGATTGTACCAAAAAATGTCATAGTCATAAATTATTCAGAATTTCCTCTACTTTAATTTATTATTTAACTATTTCGACGAAATTTCAGAAATGCCGGCTTATTTACAAAATCTTTCAAAAGTGCTAAGACTAAACCTCCAGTTCCTTTGGACCCTTTTTAACAGAAAGCTTTTCAGCTCTAAGTTTGGGCATGAAACTTCTAAATATGAAGTTTCGTCCCGATACCTTTAGTAGTTTCTCCGGAATCGTCGCCACAAAAACGGGTACACACACACACACACACACACACACACATACACATACACACACAGACATTTTTTTGGACCTTGGTCAAAAATGTTCAGGGGACCCAAAAAGACATATTTCCGCTAAAATCTCAAAATTTTTTTTTGGCACGATTACAATACTTTACATACTGCGTATGATAAAGTAAAAATTTTTGAGATTTTAGCGGAAATGTCTTTTTGGGTCCCCTGAACATTTTTGACCAAGGTCCAAAAAAATTTCTGTGTGTGTATGTGTATGTGTGTGTGTGTGTGTGTGTGTGTACCCGTTTTTGTGGCGACGATTCCGGAGAAACTACTAAAGGTATCGGGACGAAACTTCATATTTAGAAGTTTCATAACCAAACTTAGAGCTGAAAAGCTTTCTGTTGAAAAGGGTCCAAAGGAACTGGTGGTTTACTCTTAGCATATTTCGAAGATTTTGCAAATGAGCCGCTATTTGTGTAATGTCGTCAAAATAGTTAAATAATAAATTAAAGGAGAGGAGATTTTCTATAATTTATGTATATAACAGTTTTTGGTAGAATTTATAGTTTAGCTGCATGAGCAAATTATATTTCATCGAGATCGGTCGTACTGCATTCAAACTAGTAGCCAGGATAGTTCAGATTTTTTGATTCTAATGACAGTAGCTAGTGTCAAACGCTAATGTTTTGAAAATACTACTGTCAATATAGGCTGCGTTCGGATATTGAACACCGTTACACTTTTTACACCCAATAGCACGTAAGTGTCATTTGGACGGTGTACCCGGTGTCAACAGAGTACAATATCCGAATGCACCTTTAATCGAGATGTCTGTCTAGTTCTACTAGTTTTATTTTAATGCAGACATAGTCGATCTCGATCAAATAGAATCTCATGCAGCTAAACTATTAATTTTATATATAGTATGATAAAGTCATGTGCCTGGCCACATCAGATTTTTTCTCCATTTTTGACGTCCCCATTACTATAATTTGTCAGGAAAAACCACATACGCAAAGTTAAAATGGAAAATATACCAGATAATGATATTTATTTCTGTATTATTGAAGAAATGCAAATGCATCTCAATAAATTAACCATCTGTATTATAAGATTACTAATGAAAATTAAAATTAATATTAATATTAAAATCTCTAATTAATTAAAACTAAAGAATATATTACTTCATATATATCTCTTTCAAATAAATCTTATCAGTTCCAAGTTAGGGCAATTACTAAGTTATTGATTGATACTATCGTTGTTACATACCAGTATACAGGGTTGGTCAATATATCCGAAGCACCTAAATAATTGTCCAACCGTAAACATTTAAAAAAAATCAAACAAGTTGTTTGATTTAAAACAAGCTATCGTCTAAATATATGTTTAATATACAGAGTGTTTATTTTATTATGAAAACAGGCAACCTTTCCGTTTTCTAATAGAACACATATATTTACATTTTTTATAATTCTGAGATTAGTTCCATGATTCATTTTTTATACAAAGCATTATTTTTTAGTTATAAGCAATTAATCAAAACTCGTAAACTTTTATTTTAACTAAACTGATAAAAAATAGCAGAACAATAAAATAGAAAAATAAAAAAATGTTAATTAAAACTTCAAACAGCAAATTAAAATAAATGAGTGTACGTATGTGGGAAAAATTCAGTTTCAAAGTTAAGGAGTTTTAATTAATTGCTGATAACTAAAAATTACGCATTCTATGAAAAATGGTTCCTACACAAAATTCTTAGAAAAAATCTTAGAATTAAAAAACGTAAAAATATACAGTATTGTTCTATTTGAAAAAGGAAATGTTACCAAATTTCAATAGCTAGTTTAAAACAAAAAAAATGATTTTTCTTTGTTTTTTTTACTGTTGGAGAATTATTTAGTTGTAATTTTAACTAACTCTGTATAGATATGCACTATAATATTTGATTTATACCGCAATACATTTTGTTATAATTTTGTTTTATGGACAATCGTATTACTCTGTCTTATATTAGTATATGGTATCTAATATAAATGATCAGGATCAGAATAAGAAATCAATAGCATTTAAGAAATTTTTCAAATATTTAATATATTTTATATTAAATTTTTATTTACGTGATTCAATTAATTATTAATTAATAATAACCACAATTTCAATGAAAGTATGCACACACACACTATACGCTGAGGCAGCAGCTACTTCAGGGACGTCCATTCTAAGTCACCCGCAGATGAACACTGAATGCATGAGCCGAACGCCGAAAATGTGGAGGGCCTTCTTTGACCGCTCTGTCTCACCCAGCCTCGCCGGACTTTTCACCGATTTATTCGGGCTGAGTGTGGAGCATAACGAATTGGACGAATGTTTGTGCTTAGAATAAAACCCCGCGCAGCTTAATAATATTGGTAATGGTAAAATTACTACATTTTGTGAGATATACTGTAATGGCGTTACCAATGACACTACCACCAAGCTCAACGCGCTTTAACTTTAACACATGATGGGTACTCACGTGTTTGCGATTGGTATTAATTACTGGTGATTTTTTAACAAGATAATAAAGAAATAAAAGCGGCCATAGCTACTTTAGATATTAAATTTACACTTATATCTAAATGTCGAATGATTATTGTTCAGTTTTTTTTTATATTTGTGTGTTTCTGTACGAGTTAACTGGTTATTATTCCTTTATTGTTATGGGACGACACTTTTTCATACAGCGAAATGGGAGACATGTTGTTCATTTATTAGCCATTAGATTCTTTACTGTAGTGTACGGTGACCAACCGTCCCGATTTTGGCGGGACAGTTCCGAATTCTGAGCACTTGTCCCGCCTGATGAAGCGTCCCGAATTTTGTCCCGATTTCTCAAAATGTTATTCTAATGTCCAGAATTTCCCAGACAACCAGCGATCAAAGTAATGATTTTGTTAGCATATTAAATTGTACCATACTTTTCTCAACAAAATGACCCAGCCGCACCTCGGACAGATGTACGTAATTGAGATATTTTCTAGCCAATTTTGAAAACATTAGCGTATTTAGTTAAGAGGAATCAATAGAGCTAGTGCGTCCTATAGAAGAAGCATCCATAGTGAGCTTAATTTTGTATTAATGAATCTTATGTAATATCTCAAATTATAGATAAAGGTGCATTACATGCTGTAATAATGTATATGTATTACTTGTTATTGTTGTATCCATGCCATGTGATAAAATATGGCTGACTCAGGTACTCAAAGAAGTAAAATTTTGATATATGGGATATTGATATTTGTACGCGAAATTTTGTACACTTATACAGGAAGGTGTAACTGAGAGATATTATGTGATACTTTTTCAATTTTCAGTTGTGTTCTCCACGTACAAAAAATCGCAGTCAGGCAATTTTATGTAAGATTCAGTAATTTTTTGTCAAAAACGTACAAAAATTTCAATAATCTATCACTAGAACCACTTTAATTTGGTGTATAGCTTTTATAATTCTGTGAACTAATAGCGAAGAAACCCCCTCCAAACTTTTACGTGTTTTGTGAGTAGAATATATGGGGATACGGATTCACCTTGTGTTTAGAGTTTTAGAGAATCGACTGTTTATTCTATAAAAGAACAGATCTGGTGTATAGAAATTTCAGTCAGTCAGGAGTGACAAATGCTATATTCAATATTGCTAACGGATAACGTACTACTTTGAGCTCCTGATTGGGTGAATGAATGACATTTTATAGTCATAGAAATGCAACACTTTCACAAAAATAATAATTAACTTATTCAAACGATTTTTAAACGTGTATTGTGCTTTTAATTTAGTTAAACTGAGTTTGATTAATTTTAAATTTTAATCGATATTTATTTGCAATAAAGAAAAATACTATTATCAGATTTCGGCTCAAATGAACCCATCATTACTTTATTGTTCATAAAATTTCTTTCAGAATTTAAATTTAAATGACCTTCTAATTAACATCACATATTCTTACAGATATTTTTCATTAATCTAAAAATAATCACAATCTGGATAAATAGTCAAGAAACGAAAATTTAGGAACATTTCAGAAAAGAAACTCCGTTATTGGAAATCAGTTGGAAACAAATCACGTGCTTTCGTGTAGTTTTCTAGCGGCGAAGACAGTGAAATACAATAAACATACTTCGTCTAATAAGTACAAACAATGCCTTAAAGTTACAAGGTCTTGAAAATTGATAATTATTATATAGAATATTAATTCTGGCGGTGGAGGTGAAACTGTTGGAAGAAAAAATATTTTCCTGGTTCATTTCTAATCATTATCTATGTCTGTATCATTGGTTAGCTCATCAAACTTCTTAAAAAATATAAAGAGCAAATGATGCAAATTACCATCCACATCAAATATCGATGGTTTTTACTTCGATACCCATCCCTAGTTAAAACTAAGGAATCGATCGGCCACTCAGCCCCACAGGAAATAATGTAAGGGCTAATGAACTATATGGGGTATGTTTTTTGCCATGCTTCCTTTTTTGTTTGTTTTATTTTAACGCAAACTAACATGAATCGGGTGCATAACTTTGTCAACCCGACCTCAAATATGTTAGCTGAAAATTAAAGTCTGCACGCATGGCTGGAAATCGGTTAGAATTGTTGACTTTGGAGAATGTGCTAGTGCTAGTGCTAGTGTCAATTATGCTAGTGCTTTTATTGAATTCCAAACTGCCAAATTTTCACATACATGCGAAAACAAACAGAGCTGCTAAAACATCATAAGATGCTTTAAATAAATAATCATTAAATACTTGCAAACCTTACCGCTATTTGACAATCGTAAAACGTTTACTACTCGATAATTATTATAATTATTAGAGATTTTAGTATGCATTTTGCGTTATGAAACAGTAGATTAATTACACATTGCCGGACTTCTATGAGTTAGACGCCTGTACACGTGGTTTTTAGCGTTATTTCTTTATGTATAGTGTTTTATTAGTGGTTTTTTAACGATAATCTCAACAGCTAGTCATTATTGTGCGAAAAGCTCGATCGCAACGCTTTTTTCAAAGCAAGTTCCATAGTTGTTTTAGCTTTTTATTATATCTAACATTATTTGTAGAACAACGTAGATGTTCCGTTCTAATGATATGTACCATTTCCATAAATTCATTATATCATTTGTACGAGTTTCATTTTAAATACATTAAACATAAATATCTAACAAATTTTACATTTGTATTAATCAGCTGCAAATAAAATAATAATTAAAGGCACCAACCCGTTGTATCCGAATGTGACATTTAAATTACCAAATTTAAAATAGTGGAACCAAAATGGCAAAAAGTTGTAACCGTTTCTTTTTTTGGAAATTGGGAATTCGAAAACCGGTTTTACAAAAGTCTGTTTTTGTACAAACCCTTGTTGGAGGGCAGCAAATTGCGAGTGTGTTCGTTGTTCTCTTTTCCGTTTGAGACCTCCTTATGCTAGCTTCACACTCTGCCCGAATAAGGCGGCGAGGCTGGGTGAGACATAGCTGTCGGCTGAATGCTTCGGTGATACCCGACAGCGGGGTGGAGGCGGGATCTTCAATCCCTTCCGCTCTTCCGCTATTCATGCAAACAAGTTGCAGGTATTAGTGATCCAGCAATTTGGTTTTAGGACGCGACCGTTTCCAATATATGGTTGTCTGTATATAGTCGCCACAATGGGTCGATTCTGTGCACATCTGTAACGTCTATAAGGTCAACCCTATAAGACGTTATAGATCTATAAGGAATATTGCGATTCTGTGTGCCCTCATAGGCTATAGATACTCTTATGCTACCTCCTGACTCATCCCGAATAAATCGGCAAAAAGTTCGGCGAGGCTGGCTGAGACATAGCGGTCAAAGAAGGCCATCCACATTCTTGGCGTTCGGCTCGTGCATTCAGTGTTCATCTGCGGGTAAGTTAGAATGTACGTCGCTGAAGTAGCCGCTGCCTTAGTGTATGGTGTGTATACTTTCATTGAAATTGTGGTTATTATTAATTAATAATTAATTGAATAACGTAAATAGAAATTTAATATAAAATATATTAAATATTTAAAAAATTTCTTAAATGCTATTGATTTCTTATTCTGATCATTTATATTAGATACAATATACTAATATCAGACAGAGTAACACGATTTTCCATACAACAAAATTAAATATTTGCATAATTATTATTTTATTATTTTCAAATATTATTGTGCATAGCTACAGTGTGTCCCACTTAAGAGTGTAACACCTTTATATCTTTTTTATTTTTAGTTAAATTTTAATAATTTTTTCTTTCAAGTATAGAACACATATTGCTCTATTTACTGCCAGAAAACCAATTGTCTTCTTTAAATGCAAAGCACCTTGTGATGGCAAAATAAATGGCAAAAATCAAGAAATCAGTTTAGGGAATTTTTTATCGAAAAGTTTTACTAGTGATAATTGTTCAGAATTGCCCAAAAACCATAAATGCAAAATTTCATGAAAATTAAAAAATATTGGAATTTTCTTCAAAAATAATTCTAAGTCCGTAAATATTATTTGCATAGGCAGCTGCGCTTAAAAAAAGTGTGCTGTGGAAATTTTGTTTGAAATAAAACCTGAACTAGCTTTGTCGTATTTAATTAAGATAAGATGTTGCCATGTTTGTAGGTTACTCTTTGCATAATAGCCTTTATTATTCAATAGAAATGTAATAAATAAAATTATTAATAAAAATTCGATTCATTTTTTTTCTCTTTAATTTCGCAGAAAATTTACAGCATAATAAATACAAAGTACAAATTAGATCTTTTTTTGTTCTATTAGACCTCCATCAGCTTCAATGCATGCATTGATGCGCCTTTCATTATGCTTAACTACTTTCCGGAGAGTTAATGGCGTAATCTCAGCGCAAGCTTGTCGAATGCGGGTTTTCAGTTCGTCTCTGTTTCTTGGCTGAGTCTTGTAGACTTCGTTCTTTAGAGCTCCCCACAAAAAATAATCTAGGGGCGTGAGGGCGGGTGATCTCGGAGGCCAATTAATTAATGGACTATTTCTTCCAATCCATCTCCGGTGAAAATTATCGTTTAACCAATTTTGCGTAATCATTGCATTGTGAATTGGAGCTCCATCAAGTTGAAATATTATGTTATTATACCTAATAAGTGGAACATTTTCGATTTCGTCTGTAAATTCATTTTGCAAAAATTGCAGAAAACGCTCCGCATTCAAATTTCCCTCAAAGAAATATGATCCAATTAGTCGCTCGTTAAGGATACCGTACCACACGTTAACTTTTTCTGAATACTGGCGTCGACAATTTATAACCCAATGTGGATTGTCAACAGACCAATGCCGCGTGTTTTGATGGCTAACTGTGCCATTAGTAGTGAATGTGGCCTGATCGGAAAATAAAATGTTTTTAAAAAAATTACGATTATTCAAGAACTCTCCCTGGCACCAAAGGCAATATTCCAGTCGCCTTTCTTTGTCTCCTTCTTCTAATGTTTGTAAGAATATTGGTTTGAAGGGATGTAGTTTATTCCGACGCATGCATCGCCAAATTTTACTTTTTGATACGTTTAAAATTGCTGACATTCTTCTTAAGCCCATCCTTCTATTACGTCTTACAAAGTCAAGTATTTCGTCTTCACCAACATGTACCCTCAATCGTTTCTTCTTTATGTTGATTACCGTGCCCGTTCTATTAAATTCAGTATTAATTCGCCAAAGTCTTACGTGATCTATTCGAGGACGACCCTGTTGGCGATTATTAAACTCTTCAGCTGCTTCCCTTGCTGATCGCGCGTTATCACCGACTAATCTTATTATTTCCACTTTTTCGGCAAGTGTAAGCATTATTATTCAGACAATAATTAAATACGACACAATATAACAAAGCACTTTGACAGTTCATGTTTCATTTCAAACAAAATTTCCACAGCACACTTTTTTTAAGCGCAGCTGCCTATACAAATAATATTTACGGACTTATTTTTGAAGAAAATTTCAATATTTTTTAATTTTCGTGAAATTTTGCATTTAAGGTTTTGGGGCAATTCTGAACAAGTATTGCTAGTAAAATTTTTCGATAAAAAAATCCCTAACGTAATTTCTTGATTTTTGCCATTTATTTTACAATCACAAGGTGCTTTGCATTTAGAGGGGGCAATTGGCTTTTTGGCAGTAAATAGAGCAATATGGGTTCTATATTTGAAAAAAAAATTATTAAAATTTAACTAAAAATAAAAAAGATATGAAGGTGTTACACTCTTAAGTGGGACACACTGTATACAGAGTTAGTTAAAATTACAACTAAATAATTCTCCAACCGTAAAAAATAAAGAAAGAAACACATTCAAATAGAACAATACGATATATTTTTAAATTTTTTAATTCTAAGATTATTTCTAAGAATTTTTTGTAGGAACCATTTTTTATAAAATGCATCATTTTTAGTTATCAGCAATTAATTAAAACTCCTGAACTTTAAAACTGAACATTTTCCCACATACATACACACATTTATTTTAATTTGCTGTTTGAACATTTAATTAACATTTAATATTTTATTTTTCTATTTAATTGTTCTGTTATTTTTTATCCGTTTAGTTAAAATAAAAGTTTATGACTTTTGATTAATTGCTTATAACTAAAAAATGATGCATTGTATAAAAAATGATTCTTACAAAAATTCATGTAATTAATCTTAGAATTATAAAATGTAAATACGTATATGTGTTCTATTAGAAAACGGAAAGGTTGCCAATTACCATAATAAAACAAGCACTCTGTATATTAAAAATATATTTAGACAATAGCTTGTTTAAAATCAAACAACTTGTTTGATTATTTTTTGAAAATGTTTACAGTTAGACAATTATTTAGGTGCTCCGGATATTTTGACCAACCCTATATATGGTATGTAACAACGATATTATCAATCAATAACTTAGTAATTGCCCTATGTAGATCGCAGTCGTAATTTGCGATTGTCGAGAAAGATAAAGCAAGAATGACTGTTGAATGTCTGTCGACAGTGAATAAATATTTTTTTTCGGCAATGTACGAGAAGCACCTGTGCGACATTCCCCATTAATGAGGGTAAAATTATACCTACTTACCAGGTAGTTCTCAGCCGGCCCAAGTAATCAAAGAACTGTACCAAAATGATACAATCGATTCAGACATCATAGAAAAATAAGACTGGAATAACTTGGAACTGATAAGATTTATTTGAAAGAGATAAATAATATATTCTTTAGTTTTAATTAATTATTGATTTAATATTGCTATTAATTTTAATTTACATTAGTAGTCTTATAATACGGATGGTTAATTTATTGATATGCATTTGCATTTCTTCAATAATACAGAAATAACTATCATTATCTGGTACATTTTCCATTTTAACTTTGCGTATGTGATTTTTTTTCTGACAATTTATAGTAATGAGGATTATTATTGATAATTATTGATTTAATATTGCTATTAATTTTAATTTTCATTAGTAATCTTATAATACGGATGGTTAATTTATTGATATGCATTTGCATTTCTTCAATAATACAGAAATAAATATCATTATCTGGTATATTTTCCATTTTAACTTTGCATATGTGATTTTTATCCTGACAAATTATAGTAATGGGGATTATTATTGATAATTATTGATTTAATATTGCTATTAATTTTAATTTACATTAGTAGTCTTATAATACGGATGGTTAATTTATTGATATGCATTTGCATTTCTTCAATAATACAGAAATAACTATCATTATCTGGTATATTTTCCATTTTAACTTTGCGTATGTGATTTTTTTCCTGACAATTTATAGTAATGAGGATTATTATTGATAATTATTGATTTAATATTGCTATTAATTTTAATTTTCATTAGTAATCTTATAATACGGATGGTTAATTTATTGATATGCATTTGCATTTCTTCAATAATACAGAAATAAATATCATTATCTGGTATATTTTCCATTTTAACTTTGCGTATGTGATTTTTTTCCTGACAATTTATAGTAATGGGGATTATTATTGATAATTATTGATTTAATATTGCTATTAATTTTAATTTTCATTAGTAATCTTATAATACGGATGGTTAATTTATTGATATGCATTTGCATTTCTTCAATAATACAGAAATAAATATCATTATCTGGTATATTTTCCATTTTAACTTTGCATATGTGATTTTTATCCTGACAAATTATAGTAATGTGGACGTCACAAATAGAGAAAAAAATACTATCGGATATTCAATTTTATATCTATGTAAACTATTAGTATTTTGCATATAAATTTATTGTGTTCAATATTTTTTAATCTTTTTATTTCAATACTAAATAACTATTCCATTTGTTACCTACTTTTCGGGTGCATTGATGCTCAGACCCCTGTCGAAAATAATACCTTCGGGTACATACAAAAACTGTTCGAGCCGCGTCAAAAATCCACATTGAATGGATCGAAGCGAATGCGTAGAAAAGAAGCGAGCCACTCGCCGAACGCGTGATTTTTATCCGACTATCTGCATTCGTAGAGACTTCGGCCAATTCGAATTTTAGCGGATATGGGTGAATGTGGCATCTACACTCTCCCGATTCGCGGTGTCTCGATATATCTCGCGAGAGTCTGGAAGAGGTATTAAATACAAAGATGTACGTTTGTTTCTTAACTTTGTTTTTGGCGCCTCTGATATTTGACCAACTATGGGAATCATGTTGTTTAATAATATTAATATAAGATGTGAGTGCATTTCTGCATATTCCTTTTTGTTTGTTTTTGTAACTACATATATTCTAAATTGGCTTGCATCTTTCGTATGACATGGTCTTATAGACAAAATCCTCGTGTGGTATTTGATTAAAGATAGACTAGTAATTAAAAAACCGAAGGCTAATTGTACCACTATTATAAACGCTAATCATACATAGGTGATGTGCGGCAAATTTGCCTTCAGCTTTTAGCCCAGTTCACCTTCCACATAACTAGTTTTTGTCAACATTAACTCTAGGTCGCTAGCTGATTTAAAGAAAATACCTATTTAACGTTCCTTGAAATAAAAAAAAAATGTAAATTGAATTATGAAAATTTAATTGAGGAAGGACATATTCAGAGGCTAACGAACTATGTTGTACAATATGAAAAATGCCCAAAACAATTGGGCAAGATGATTAAAATAATTGAAATTATTACATTGCCCGGGCATTATTCATAATACCCTGTATCTATTGGGCAGGATGATTAAAACCTGTTTCTTTTTATTATTTTTTTTTATTTCAGTGTTTTCACAATAATAAAATCAAGTTGTACTGCAATAATATATTCAACATATGTTACAAATTAACAAAACTCATATTTTGTCTGAATAAAGCTTCAGAAACGCAAACTCTATGCTCAAGCAATTGCGTGTAAGTTAAAATAAAACAAAACTCATATACTAAAT
Source organism: Aphodius sticticus (assembly GCA_963966075.1). Classification (NCBI taxonomy): domain Eukaryota; kingdom Metazoa; phylum Arthropoda; class Insecta; order Coleoptera; family Scarabaeidae; genus Aphodius; species Aphodius sticticus. The sequence goes on along the minus strand of OZ014512.1, from coordinate 688,172 downwards.
AAAAAAATATTCAAAAATAAATTAAAAAGTCAACTTTATACTCTCAAGTAACGTAAAAAAACATTTAAAATTAACAAAACTCATTTTTTATTTATTGGAACAGATTAGACTTTGGTGACACTTCCAATTATAGAGTTTTTTCTTTACGACAATAGGGTATTCCGGTGTTTTTGAAATTGTCATTTTGTACAAAGTATGGGTGCTACTGTTTGCTACTTCACAAGTAAAATATCAAACATTGTTTTAAATTAAGAGAAATCGTTGTTTGAAGTTTGAATTAGGATTGGTCTTTGTGACGTCACAAAGACCGCTCAAAGTGAGCGACTTGACAAAGTTGCTATATCTAGGGTGCACGTAGTAAATTTTTGTCTTCTGTTGTGTCAACGTTTAGAATCGCTCGTTTGTTGACACCTGCTTTGGTTATTGAGGTTATATCAAACACTTGTTCAAAATGTATAAACTCCAACGCCGACATTGTTCTGTGCCGGGCTGTAACAGCAGTAGAACAGTAACTCCTGATAAGATTTTCTTTACATTGCCGAATAGCGAGATGAAAGATGTCTCAAAGATCTCTCAAAAAAGTTACCTTTATTCGTTGTCAAACAACAGGGTCGCCAACCGTCAACTTGGCCGATCAGCTGTTCGAGAGCTGTCCGCTGTTGCCACCGCTACTAGGGATCGGTAATCATCGTGTATTTCCGAGGGTGGTCGGTGAATTCAAACGAAATGCACTTTTAATTGCAATTATCTCATAGAAAAACTAAATCAAAAAGCTCATAGGTTAACTTTATGAATCCTCATAAATTGTAGAATAGGTTAAACCGAATATCTGCTTAAATTTTGACATGACCGGAATACCCTATTACACCTGTCCGATTTGCAACTACCTTTACACGCACATTCTCTCAATGAAACCTCTGACTCCGGAACTTGTTCGGCAGAAATTAACTTTTCTTTGCATATTGTAAATTGGTTTCTTGAATACAATTGGTTTAATATGCCTGGTTTCGTGCCTAATTTATAAAAGTTGGTATCTGTTAGCTCAACTACAGTATCTAGAATATTCCTTCCATCACTACGACCTCGGTCAACATCCGGCACCCGAACTCTTATTGTATCACCTACTTTAGCAGCGGAAAATTTGGTACTTGAAGTACTAAGCATTTTCTTGGCTTGCTTTTTTAAATTCGATAAAGCCATTGCTCTAGTAATGCCACGAAAAGTTCTCGTTTACGCTTTAATGGAGCGTTTGCTGGTCAGTCCACATATTGTTTTGCATGTATGCATTTTTAGAAATGCAATACATGACAATCACGTTAAATATAAGTTGGTTATCTATGGGGGTTACACGCTTGGCTAATACTCTATTGCGGAGGTACAAAAACTACTAAATATGTTTTAATAATGACAAATAGTATTACACTTACCTTTAATATATTTATCTAACGCCTCACAGCCACTGGAACACAGTCGGGGACAAGTGAAGCAACACCATAAAGACCTTATAATCTACATCTTTATTTGGGACCACCTGTCCCCTTAAGCTGCTACATTACGATTAAACTATTCTACCTTTAGCAGAGCGCTCGCTGGTCTCTCCCATCCGGTGTTTTGTCATGTATTGCATTTCTAAAAATGCATACATGCAAAACAATATGTGGACTGACCAGCAAACGCTCCATTAAAGCGTAAACGAGAACTTTTCGTGGCATTACCCTCCTTGCTGGAAAATATGCTCCAGCATATTGCTACAGCTACTACAACTATCAAACCAAAAAAAATACCATAAATAATCAAGACCAGTCTATGCCACCAAAGTTCTCGCTTATGTCCTTATTCTACACTATCTTTAATTTATTACTTCCGGGAACATTACAAACAACAATAAAAGAAAACAAGACAAACATAACAAAAGAACGAAAAAAAATTACAGAACAATAAATGTTGAGATGGTTGTTGGGGGTGTCTTCTCCGGTCTTGAAGATGTGATGGTTCAGCAGTACTTGCAGGTACTAGTTTTGGAGGGTGATAGGACAGCTTTACAGCCTTAGTTAATCCAGAGTTCTATTCAACCTCGAGATAGGAAAGTCTTACAGCCCTACTCAATCCAGACTTCTCTCCTATCTCGACTCTCGACTAGTTACGAGCCCTACTCAGTTCAGACTCTCTGCATTTTGACCAACGTAATGTCTGCTCCAACACTCTTGGTACTTCACTGAAGCCTCCACACGGATACCTCGAGACACCCTCTCACGATTGTTGATGTTATTCACATGAAAAAAAAAAGTAAACATTACGGCAGTACACATAAAACAACTTAAACAATAACTATAACTACATGGCATTTTAATGTAGACACAATACTAGTAGAAATCCATCTACTTTACATCTACCGTCAGGCAGTACATTCAACGAGATACATATTTTCCTCGCCCTTACTGTACCTGACAACCAATTTGGACCATATTTCCCATATTTATCCACATTATCGTGGCCTACACAACAATTTCGAGCACCACCCTTCATACACCGTACAACAATATACTCTCAATAACTAACACAGTGTGTGGTATGCCCTTATCTTTCGGAGAATTCATTTCTCCAACAATATAGTCCAAGTTTCTAATACCATGAGTTAAGTTTTCATGTCCTCCAAGAGTATATGGTACTTCGTTTAGTTAACTTTAGGAAGAAATTTTTAGAATTATACAGGATGATAAAAAGAAATTTACTGTACCCGGAAGTATGTCTTACAACTACACAGAAAATTAAAGAAGGTAGAAATTACCACCCTCCCCCTCAAAACAGGAGGTGAAATATAATAAACCTTACATATTGAATATAGGAGTGAGGCAATTCCGTCCTGTGTCTTTAGTAACTCTTTCGCAACAACTATCAAAATTTTCAGTTTCAACTCTTTTCTTGATTTATTCTTAATTACACTTTTTACAATTTACCCACTATTTTTACAGCACTTTTCTTTCTCCCAGAAAACATTCCTAATTAATTATATTATGTTTCCAACACGTTAATTATTGGGTTAAATATTTATTGTCTCTATTTTTTTTCCAAGAAATTATTAAATCTAGTAGAATTGCGTCGGACAAACAATGCCAGGTTTGCTATTTTGCACTCAACTCAGCCGGTGCTGACGCAGTGCAATATAGGCTTGGGCAACGACATACTCGGGTTCAACTGTCTACGCAAATGGAATTTTCCTAATATTACATTTTACTATTTGAATTATTACCATTATTTTTAATTTTTTGTAAATGTATGAGGTGAAGCCTTTCATTAAGGGGTTCTGAAAGTGAAAAAGTACTACGAAAATCATTGTTAAAAATCTATTTTCAATATATAATTTAAAATTTTGACATTCTTTATGTTACCAAAACAAACTATAAAATTGGGATCAAGGGAGCCTCCACCAAATGTCACGTTAAATATAAGTTGGTTATCTATGGGGGTTACACGCTTGGCTAATACTCTATTGCGGAGGTACAAAAACTACTAAATATGTTTTAATAATGACAAATAGTATTACACTTACCTTTAATCTATTTATCTAACGCCTCACAGCCACTGGAACACAGTCGGGGACAAGTGAAGCAACACCATAAAGACCTTATAATCTACATCTTTATTTGGGACCACCTGTCCCCTTAAGCTGCTACATTACGATTAAACTATTCTACCTTTAGCAGAGCGCTCGCTGGTCTCTCCCATCCGGTGTTTTGTCATGTATTGCATTTCTAAAAATGCATACATGCAAAACAATATGTGGACTGACCAGCAAACGCTCCATTAAAACGTAAACGAGAACTTTTCGTGGCATTATTTTTTAAATATGTTTGCCTCTTTTCCAAAATCGGATATACGGAATTGGTGTTATGTACCTGCTTTTCGTAACTTGATGACTAGGTCCAGGATCTGCATTAAGATTATCATCTGAGATGGTACCCAACTCTTCAGACTGCATACTGTCAGTTACATCTACGGAAGGTGAGACATCGTTTGGGTCATGTAATGCTATTGAAGTGTCTGCATTGATATGCTTATTTTGGACCATATCCACTTCTTCAGACTGCACATCACTCTGAATTTTTAAAACATGAGTCACTAGCAATTTTCTATCAGAAATACTATAATGGCGTTTACTACCACTGTCATTACCACTAATCCGCACGCACCTGTAAGCTGGCCGCAAACGTTCTTCGCAAACGTTTTATGTTTCAGAATTTGTTTTCGGTAGCGGATGCACAAAACCTTTACTAAAGTTATAGATGACAGACTAGTTTGTTTCATTTCCGAACAGAATAGCAATACCCACTTTGGATAACGAATTTAGAAACCGAATTCGAAAAACGATTCTTTGTGGCCGCCTTTACAGCGATTGCTGTCGTCGTCGCTCTGACGACATTGGTAGGCCGTCTACTACGTACTCACCACAACACTGCTTGTGATATTTATCAAAGTGCCCAACACAATTTAGCAGTATTCATAGTGCCCGGGCAATGTGATTATATATCATGCATCAATACAAATTTATTAAATTGCCCAATCTTTCAGGGCAATATTCATAATGCCCGGGCATTATGAATATTGCCCGGATTAATCACTTGGTCCATAACATATACATGTTGCAATGAAGTTTGTGTCTTGTAAACATGGAGGCATTGTAATCATAAAAAAGGTGTCATGTAATATTTTGAATAAATTGTTTTGACACTGACAAATGAATACATAAAAAAAACCGACGTTGCGATTTTGTCAAAAAAATTTGTAAGTGGATCTAATTTACAATGCAAATACTTATTTTTTATTATTGTGTACTTTTTAAAATCTGTTATTCTGTGTTAGTCTTGGAAAATGCCGTAGAAATCCTTGACACAATACGTAGAACATACTCCATGGCGCGTAATTGTGATTATAAATTCTAGTTCTTATTTTTGTTACATAATTGTTCCAAAATTTAACATACCGGGTGACCCACGCCATAGGTACTCCCGTTTATGTTCTTTTGTTTATAAATCTGGATGAATGAAATTTGGGAAAGAGTTAATAGACTAAAATGCCATCCTTTGGGATACTCTTGAGGTGAATATGACTTACGGTTTTTTTCAGGAAATGACGTCATCATTGAAATTTTAAATGGTACCCTATATTCTTTGTGTGATATTTTTAATCAGGACGATTAACACAAAAACATATCGATCGTCAATTTTTAGCACTAAGGCAACGCAAAAATAACTTTTTTGTGTATTAATCTAGGTGGCTATGAATTGGTGAAAATAGTCGAAAATTGTCAAATAAACACTAACTAAATAGATTTTGGCCGATATTGCATTACTGGCGCTCTCTAGCGTGGTTTAATTGGTTTTGGGCCAGTGAATCATTTTTGTCACGGGTACCCAATAGCCACACCCTGATTATTCGATAGAAAACATTTTTCCAATTGCAATGATAACAAATACTTAATATTTTGTTGAAATTCGTAGCGTTAAAGCAAGGAAATCCAACAAAAATATTAACCTAATGATCAAAGTCAGCGTACAAGTTAAAGTCACTCAATGGACTACTCAAAGGAAGTACCCTTAAAGGTCATTTTCATGCTACAATTATCAGCAAAATATCAAGAATTTGGTATCACTGTGTCGGAAAATTATTTTTCCTCGAATAATCAGGGTACTTCCTTCGAGTAGTCCATTGAGTGACTTTGACTTACGCCGACTTTGATCATTAAGTCAATATTTTTTTTCGATTTCCTTGCTTCTAACAACATTTGTACGCTACGAATTTCAACAAAATATCAAGTATTTGGTATCATTGTAATCGGCAAGATGTTTTCTATCCAATAATCATGATGTGGCCATTGGGTACCCGTGAAAAAATGACTCACTGGCAACTAATTAATTCACGCTAGAGGGCGCCAGTAATGCAATGTCGGCCAAAATAGATTTAGTTCGTGTTTATTTGACAATTTTCGATTATTTTCACCAATTCATAGCTATCTAGATTAATACACAAAAAAGTTATTTTTGCGTTGCTTTGGTGATAAAAATTGACGATCGATATGTTTTTGTGTTCAGAATGTCATCCTGATTGAAAGTATCGCACAAAGAATATATAAATTTCAATGATGACGTCATTTCCGGAAAAACCAGAAGTCATATTAACCTCAAAAGTATCCCAAAGAATGGCATTTTTTGCCTATTAACACTTCCCCAAATTTCATCCGTCCAGCTTTAGAAACAAAAAATATAAATGGTAGTACCTATGCCGTGGGTCACCCGGTATAAGAAACTTAAAAGGTTATAACTTTTAATCCTTAATAAGTCTTATCAACTATTATCACACATTTTAACTATCTTATTCTTGCCTAGATTATTTTATATTGAATTAGTTTGAAGCACACATCTTAGACATTTCAAAATAGACGTCAAACAGCTTACATTATTCAATGGCATTTATAATAATTTATGTGATAATAATAAACTTTATTTGCCCAACAGAATTAATCCAATTACAGGACAAAATGCTGCAAGAAACATAAGAACTAGAAACAATAAAATAGATAATATTAAAGCAATACACCTAGAGACACTCAACCACAACAAATATCATCATGTAGATCATAAAGCATACAGATTTCTTAGTAATTATACTTTATACAAAATCCATACTAAAGATCAGTGGCGGCTCGCGTATAGGCACTGTGGAACTGCAGCACCCCCTATCATTTCCACTTAATATTATGGATAACATTTAATATAATGAGTCTTTTTTCCTTTAATTCTTTCTTTATACTTGTACAAAGTATAATCCTTAATCCTTAATGTCAGTAGACAAGAAAAATATTCAAAAATCGTTGTATGGAACTGTGATCTGCACAGTTCCAGTAGGCGAGCTGTTTGGCTGTTCTGCGCATGCGCACACAACAGCTGCAAGCGAGGCAGCGGCCTGTTGGATACAGATACAGAGACTAGAGAGTACTGTTGTCCCCGCGGTGCCGACCGTGCCGACCCTCGGCTGGTGGAAGGTAGTTCTACAAACTGCGGATAGCATATCAAAAAGCAATACAATACGTATATTACAACAATTGCAGTGCTTTCAATAGACAAAAATTTCCTCAGTTTTCATCCAGAGACCAAGGATAAAATTATTGATATTTTCGCGCAAATTAAATGAAGAAGAATTACGCTTATCTTAACTTCACTTGTTTGTTTGCTACAATCTTGTAATCGATATTTTACCTACTTCCCAATATCCAATCGAGTTGAAATTTTGCACGTGTACAGATTGCCGGTGACAATGCATAAAGGAATAAAAAAATTGAAAAATTTTTGGAAATTTTGCCACTATTTTCAAAATTTAACTGTTGATGCGTTTTTTTTATTAAATGATGTTTTTTAAAAAAAATATTTTTTACATAAATTTATTACTACCTTAACTTCACTTGTTTGTTTGTTATGTATAAATCTTCTAATCGATATTTTACCTACTTTCCATTGTCCAATCGAGGTAAATTTTTGAATGTAGACGATTTCTGGTGACAATGCATGAAACATTAAAAAAATATGGAACATTTTAAATTTTTAGTACAATTTGTTAAAGCGTAGCTTTTAGAAAATGTATTTTTTACATAAATTTATTAATGTATGTAACTGTAACAATTTATGTAAAGTAAATAAGAAATCCGTTTTTATTCCCTAAACACCTTTACGATTTCATCAAGTTTCTGAATAAATTTTCTTTTTATACTTTTTTTTTCCTTTAACACAATATTTTTTAAAACAATGACAAAAGCATTTCTGGAACAGCACCCCCACTAATATTAGCTACGAGCCGCCACTGCTAAAGATTATGGCAATTCTAGGCTGTGAAGGAATGTAGAGAACATCTAAATACTCGGGGAATCAGCCACTATACGAGGGAAAATTATTCATACTTGTTTTTGTTTTTGCCATCGTTCGATGGCATTGCAACTTTACGGATAAAGTCCATGAATCACACGTCGATAAAATAGGAATACCATTGCGGTTAGTAAATACCATTAGCACACAAACAATGATAGAGTTTGCTGTATTCCAAGAATTGTTTTTTCGCATACCATTCTCAATTTGAACACCACTTGAGATGTGGCATTTAATTTACGCCCAATAAACGAGTAATTCACTGCAATTTACCACTTACGTCTTGATCTAATTGAATCAAACTGCACTTGACCATGTTTTCGTTCTTCACTGTTTTCTTACAGGCATACCTTCGCAACTATCTTTGTATGTGTTGTATTTGCTTAGGCAAATGATTTTACCGAGCCCCTTGTTAGGTGAGGTATATATTATTTTGCATTCAATGCAATGTTTTCCATATATGTAATATAATTGAATCGGTGAGTGGAAGAACAGAATAAGTCGAAAATTTGACTTTATAAACTTAGATAGCCATTTTGTATAAAATATCTCGATCTTTTCGAAAATATGAAAAAAATAATCATATAACGGGTGATCTAAAATGACTGAGGACAGGGTGAATTTCCCGCCACAGTTTTGAACTTAGTGCTACTAAGATGGTATGCGTGCATGATACAGGTTATGATCACTGTCAGATACCATAGTGAACTCGTCAGTAAGGGTTACATTCCTCTGCAACGATATTTCATTTTTTTCTCAATTAATTTGTTATTGGGTTCTTGAGGAGTCTTGCTAAAAATACATAATATTAAGGATTATCTATTTGGCCACCTCAAAAGCAGGATTTTTTTCAATACGGTCCATACTATAGAAGAATTGCAAGCAGTCATCGTTCAAGAAATAAACAATGTAGGAGAACAACAACTAGAACATATATTTAATAATATGAAATGAAGAATTAACTTATGTAGAAATGCCGATGATGGTCATATTGAACATCTCTTATAATGAATTACATTATAAAAAAATAAAGGAAGAACAAGAAGGAACATCTACGCTACTGGACCAAAATAACAGCTGTCATTTGCAACCATTGCCAATATCACAATTATGCAAATTGGCGCGAAATTCAACCTGTCCTCACTCATTGTAGATCACTGTGCATATTACCAGTACTGCTGTAGAAGCACCAGACTTCACGCAATGACTGGAAGAACAGAGTAAGTCCAAAGCCTTATTCTGCAGCACTTAGCGATATCGCAATACGTCATATCGAATACTTAGCGATATCGATAGCCGTATTCTACTGTTTTGGTCGATATCGACTGACGTCATGACTTTCCGACATGTCACTAAATTTACCGACAGCTGCGGAGGTGTCGATAAGTTGATTTTATATCGATATGCGCATGTAACCTCACTTTACGTTCATTGTGTACGGAATGTATGAACCCAGTGACAACCAGTCAAAGGTGTAGAATATCCAAACACAGCTAATAATGGTTCAGCAGTGTGTTGCGTATTGTTGCAGCAATGAGCATAATCCAAGACAACAAATTTCATTTCACAAGTAAAAAACGACCAGCGTTTTAGTCAAATAGTAATATAATAGGTTTGTTCGAGCAGCACTAAAATAAGTGCAGAAAGCACTTATTCTTTCCCTTGCGCATGCGCAATGAAGATTTTTCCTTTCGAAACCTTGTAGTTTTAAATAACAACATTTTGAATAAATAAAAATTTTAAAATGTGAAAAATAATTTTTTATATATAATTTGAGAGTACCTATATGTAGACAGTAAATTTTATTTAGCCGGAATATATGAATAAAATATACTTTAAATTATTTCTGCTATTTTTATCTAGTTTATTGAAGTCTCTGCAAAAGTTAAACTTGATTAATTTGTTGCAATTTAATTGAAATAGGATATTACAAACAAAAATGTGTAATTCGGCCGTAGTACTGAATGACAAAGAGATGGCTAGCCCACATCACTGCGACTTGCATACCAAATGCATTTGCCTCACTTATTGACCATTACGGGTCCTTTCCAGTAAATACGTAGTATATAAATTTCACTGCCTCAAACGTACAGCATAACCTCCTGACCACGAATCGAACTGCTGTCACATCTGACAGCAAATGTACTGTCAGTAAGGTATTTTTTTACCGAATTTTAGCGATATCGATACCCGTGCCGTCATGTCGAATCGAAACGGTATAGCGATGTCGCTAGTCGCTATAATAGGGTATTGGACTGTATTAAAAATATGGCATGTATTATAGTCATCCTAATAGATTACAGTTTAAGAAAACTATTTGTTATTACAAAAAAAAAATGCTTTATTTCTATGAAAAACCAAAATTAAAATTGAATTTTATTCATGTCCTATCACGTGATTGAAAACGCTCTGTAATTGGGTCAGTCTCCAGTGATGTCATTCGTTAGTCCGCCTTGGAGCGCGTTCGGTTTGTCAGGGTATGGTATGGGGAGAGCAATGCTCAGATAACTTGGGTCGGCTGTCTCTCTCTTATATGCAGATAAACGCATATGACGTTAGTCCGCCTATTATGCAGCGCGTCACTCTCACCGTAAAATACCGGGTTATCCGAACGCGCCTTTATGCTTTTCCCGTTTGAATTTAATAGCACGAAAGCGTCATGTAAGCCTAACTTTGTAGGTTAGGATAGCCATAACCTTCAGCTGTCAGATCAGATAATACCTTTCGAAAATACGATAGATAGCTTATTCTAGTCAGTTTTACTTATGTCGAAGTAATCTTCACAACAGAAAACACTTGTATTGGCGGCTATTTATTTCATTTGGATTTCTACGAGCCAACCACTTTCTTCGCAGTTTCAAATCTTGCGGAACAGCTACAAATAGTTTATCCGGAGTTTTTCTTGACGTATCTCTGCATTGTGGATTTATACACCATTTATAACCCATTTTTATGTAGAAATTGTGAAAGCAACACATCATACAACACAATTACCAAACGGCGACGATGCCGATGCTGACAGACCATATGGGCCGATTTGACATCTTGACATCACATCATCTTGACATCTTGACATCACTAACCGGTGACGTCACACAACAGAAAGTATCGTTTTGGCGGGACTTTTTGTGATTCAATTTTTAACGCTGATTTTTATGAAATATTGAGGAAATAATTACAAAAAATAATGCATTTACAATGTAGAGTGAAGGAATAAACATATTAAGATGGTTTTCCAAAAATAGTCAAATACCCTATTGTAGAATAAGGCTCCAGGACATACTCTGTTTTTCCACTCATTGCATAGCGCGCGGTTGATTTTAACAGATGACGTCATAGACATTGTTTTAAATGACAACCCTATATATTTTTTAATTAATTTGACAGATCTTTTAATTGTTTTCTCAAAATTTATGTCAACATATCTTACTACCTCAGACATTTGTTCACGATGAGCTTGATCAGGAGTCAGGAGATCAGGAGTTAAACATTAGGCCGTAATACTTTGCTTTACGTATGCTTTCTAGCAAACTCTGACGAACAGTGGATGCCATGATGAATAAAGTCATTATGAATTTTTTTTTGTGACAGATATGAAGTGGATCTATGACGGCTCTCCGCAAATTTATCTAGTATTTTATGACAGGGTCAAAATTAGAAATTAGTTTCAACAAACCAAGAATTTCCTGTATCAAAATCTGACTGAAGGACTCTCTGTGGCCTCACAAAGGCAGGTTTTGTATCGCAAGTTATTTGATGCAGTGTCTTTTCAAGAAATCACACTACTTCTGACTTTCTCTTTGATTTTTTTTTTCAAGTACAAAATCACTCTTACCTATAGACAGAAAGCGGCCTGGAGAACATGCACAAACAAACGAAAAGCGAATGCGTGCGTTATTCCTTGACGTTTGGATTTCTTTTTCATACGCTGTCTTTTAATAGACATATTTTTATCTATAAATTTTTTTTTCGGTTTCGTTTATATATACGTTAAGCGCTTATTCGCACCCCCTTTAGTTGGCACCCATGGCACGTGCCATGCCTGCCATACCCCAGTTACGCCTCTGCATTGTCCTGCACGTGCTATGCTGTCCTGCATAGCATGTCACACACTAGCTTGTTATCTTGTATATTCCTTCGTTCTTCAGGAATGGTGTGATAACTTTTGGGTTAGGCAAAAGATCCTTTACCGTAGCTGGTGCTCTGTACCTTACCGTGATACCCGATTTCTTCAGTAATCTGCCGATTCTTTCTGATACCCCACTTACGTATGGTAAGCAAGCGAACCCCTTTGACTCTTGCGGCTCCTCTGAGACTTCGGTTTTCTTTGTATGACACCCCGCATGTCAGACTTGGTGTATCCATTCTGACGTACGGCCCACTCCAAGTTTTCCATTCGTCGTCCAAGGTGCTGGAGTCGCACACCTTCTCGGCTCTGTTGAATAGAGTTTTGATAACACCTCTTCTTGTAGGGATGGTGGTGTGATTTGGCGAGCAAGTACCGATCGATATGTGTCTTCTTACGGTAGATTGTATGTCCAAGCCTACCCGCTGACGTTCTGTATACCAGCTCATCCAAGACTGGCAGCTGATTATCCTCTTCTATTTCCAAGTTGAATTTGATGGAAGGACTAACATGGGTAAGGTAGTTAAGGAACTCAGTAAGTGTGTCTCTACCGGGGGGCCAAATCACAAAGGTATGATCGACATATCTAACCCAGTGCTTGGGTATGTAGGGACTTGACCTATTCGCTTTTTCTTCAAACAATTCCATGATGACATTGGAATTAGCGGTGAAAGAGGTGATCCCATGGCTGCACCCTCTACCTGCTCATACATCGCTCCCGCTCACGTGAAGTATGTGGTGGAGAGACAATACTCTACAAGTTCCGGTACATCGGTTGGTAGACCTATGGGGACAATTGTTGTCCGAAGGCCTTCGACTGCCTCCTTAACCGGAACACACGTAAAGAGTGTGTTACGTCAAATTTTACGCGTATATCCTGAAGGTCAATGACAACTTCCTTCAAAATCTGAATAAAATGTTCAGAGTTCTTGACAAAAGATGTAGTTTGTCTTATAAACGGTTGGATGGTTTTCAACAAGCATTTCTCTGTTCCTGTACGGGAATCGATGATAATTTAACCAATTCCTTCACTCGCCGTCCTATCTTATCTGTTGGGTCCTTTGAAATTTTGCGGTACGTACCCGGGTCTAATAGATCGTTCATCTTCCTGTTGTAGTCATCCTTGTTCAATATCACCGTTGAACTGTGATATCCTTGTTGTCCTTGATGGTCTTCAGAGAGTACTTCTCTTCTTTGGTAATATTGCTCTTCGGTGGGGTAGCTTTCCTAATTATCCTGGAAACCTCTTGACGAATGTCCTCTGCTTTGCACCTGGAATTTTGTACAATGCGGCTTCTACTTCCATAATAATTTCCTCCTTGGGTATTCTTATCGGTGCGATTGCAAAGTTCAATCCTTAGCCTAGGACCGACAATTCACCAGTGGAGAGTTGGTGATTAGACATATTATAACTACTTTATCCAATCTTCACAATCTTCTGTGGCTCTATTGAACAAAGTGTTAATAACACTTCTCTTCTGTTGGGGGTGGTGGTGTGATTTGGCGTTCAAGTACCTTTCGGTATGTGTCTTCTTACTGTAGACTGTATGTCCAAGCCTACCCGTTGACGTTCTGTATACCAGCACATCCAAGAAAGGCAGCTGATTATCCTCTTCTATTTCCATCGTGAATTTAATGGAAGGACTAACATTGTTCAGGTGGTTAAGGAACTCAGTAAGTTTATCTTTAGCGTGTGACCAAACCACAAAGGTATCATCGACATATCTGACCCAGTGCTTGGGTTTGAAAGGACTTGACCTAATGGCTTTTTCTTCAAACAATTCCATGAAGACATTGGAATTACCTGTGAAAGAGGTGATCCCATGGCTGCACCCTCTACCTGCTCATACATCGCTCTCGCCCACTTGAAGTATGTGGTGGAGAGACAATACTCTACAAGATCAAAGTACATCGGTTGGTAGACCTAGGGGGGGCAATGTTGTCCGAAGGCACACGTAAAACACACGTAAAGAGTGATGTTACGTCGTAACTTACGAGTATATCCTCAATCCGGAGCGTCAATGAGAACTTCCTTCAGAAGCTGAATAAAATGGTCTGAGTTCTTGACAAAAGATGTAGTTTGTCCTGTAAACAGCTGGATCGTCCATAGCACTCGTCCAGTCTGGCCGTACAATTACTCTATTGTCATAGCTATTGTAAATAATGCAATAATGATAAAATAGTAGTTATTTAATCAACAAGTACCTACATTAAAAGGCGCTATTAATGAACAAGCACTATTAACGCATGATCGACAGCGAGATTGATGTCGATCATTATCCGCCGCTAATTATTCGTGTTGGCTACACATTTTTTTGTCGATCGTAATCTTCTGGCGGCGTTTCTTCGTCGATGTCATCTAACATTTTATAAAAAAAAATATGTAATTTGTTTTCATATTATTCATGTTAGATTGGCTTAAATAAAGTTGTTTGATTGGATATCATAAAACGTGCGTGTATTAATCGAAATCGTGCCTTTATAGAAGTATTTAATAAATCATTGTCTATTCATTAAGTACTTAAAATGTACGTGAAACTCGTACTATTAATAGGGAACTAAAGGATGCGGACTTATTTTATTGGCACAGTTGGTCAATGTCAAAATAATCACTGTTTGCTTGAAACCAAGGTACCTATATAATTGATTACGGTGGACATACCACATCTTTTTTATTTGGTTTATTGCGACGCCTTGGCAACCGTCAATGTCAATGTCGTTTCACACTCGGGTAACTTGGCTAATTGTTAAGTTAATCTTCACTACTTCACGCTGTCTTTGGTATTTTTTTCTCAAATAAGATCCGTTGTACATGAACGAGAATTATAACGAAAATAAAAGCGAAATTATTAGCTATATTTATCTATTGCAGATACAATACAATACGTATATAATTTTGGGTTACGCTGTCATGCAGTGGCGTAGCTACATATTCAGCGCCCTAGAGCAAGAAGAATTTGTGCGCCCCCTTTTCGAAAGACGTCAGGCATTTTTTTAACATTTAATTTAAGGACCTTGTGTACCTTGTTTTTTTTTTGTGGAACTGCTCCGAAACTAGCGTAACTCTGTTTTCAAATGTGCTCTACTAAATGATACAAGTTATGCAAATTTAGGCCCGTATTAATAGACGGTACTTGGGTGAAAAACTCACATAAATCTAGTTTCAAGTTCTGATCAAGGACTGCACGATTCAATAGTCGGTTATTAGGTGGCGCTTGAGTAATACTTGGCCGGTACGTCTCGCACGTGGTTACTTGCCTAAAAAACAATTTGGCGCGTATTAATAGTGGCCTATCAACCTACGTGAATCGTTACTTAAGTTTATCCGTAGTAATAGTCCGAAAATCACTGATCAAAACGCTGTCAAGTAAAGAATATGCGATACTTGGCTGATGATGGTCCATATGTGCCTTGAGTCTGTATTAGCCGGATTTCTGTCACCAAAATTCATACGTTGGTTGTTCATGTCAGTGTCATGTCACTGTAGTCAAAGACGCCAAAGAACTTTTTCGAAGTGTAAAGGTACCAGTGGCGGATACAGGAGTGGGGGGGGGGTGCGCGCAGCCCCCCCCCCCTCTTGGCGCGCAAATTTGTTGGTACGGCGGAAAAGAAAGCGATTGTTATGTACCGACAAGGTATGTGTGTTTTTATTCGGTTGTAAGAAACAGTTATATGAAAAAAGTTTTTTTAAGCTTTGCACCAGACTTGATGACACCCATAGCTCAAGATGTCTTTTAGCGCCCCCCCCTTGAGTTTTTTCTGTATACGCCACTGAAAGGTACCTACTATTGATCATGGACAATTTAGAAGATTGGGACGATATTGAAGATTTTGGAGCATATGATAACGAAAAATATTAAATTAACAATTTTAAATTAAATTTGCAAGAAATCGAACTTTTATAATAGATTTTTCAGAAAATGTTACACTTAATAAAAGTTGGTGGATCATCTGAAATTAATACCGCAACCATCACATTTTATAATTTATGCACCATATACAAGATACTTTAGAAACTATGAATTTGTGTTAATTTATTTTATGTTAATAATTTAATTTCAATATTACCAAAAAATTTTATTTGGTAAATTTTTTTTTAATTAAAAATTTGTATTAAAATTTGAAGCCATATATGATGAAAAATATATTTTTCTGTGTTTTGTTAATTTTTACTATACCTCAATTATTTTTACTTTATCATACGCAGTATGTAAAGTATTGTAATCGTGCCAAAAAAATTTTTTTAGATTTTAGCGGAAATATGTCTTTTTGGGTCCCCTGAACATTTTTGACCAAGGTACAAAAAATGTCTGTGTGTGTGTGTGTGTGTGTGTGTGTGTGTGTGTGTGTGTGTGTGTGTGTGTGTGTGTGTGTGTACCCGTTTTTGTGGCGACGATTCCGGAGAAACTACTAAAGGTATCGGGACGAAACTTCATATTAAGAAGTTTCATAACCAAACTTAGAGCTGAAAAGCTTTGTGTTGAAAAGGGTCCAAAGGAACTGGTGGTTTACTCATAACATTTTTCGAAGATTTTGCAAATGAGCCGTTATTTGTGTAATGTCGTCAAAATAGTTAAAGAATAAATTAAAGCAGAGGAACTTTTCTATAATTTATGTATATGAAATTTTTTGGTAGAATTTATAGTTTAGCTGCATGAGCAAATTCTATTTCATCGAGATCGGTCGTACTGCTTTAAAACTAGTAGCCAGGATATGTGAGATTTTTTGATTCTAATGACAGTAGCTAGTGTCAAACGCTAATGTTTTGAAAATACTACTGTCAATATAGGCTGCGTTCGGATATTGAACACCGTTACACTTTTTACACCCAATAACATGTAAGTGTCATTTGGACGGTGTACCCGGTGTCAACGGAGTACAATATCCGAACGCAGCTTTAATCGAGATATCTGTGTAGTTCTACTAGTTTTATTTTAATGCAGACATAGCCGATCTCGATCAAATAGAATCTCATGCAGCTAAACTATTAATTTCATATATAGTATGATAAAGTCATGTGCCTGGCCACATCAGATTTTTATTTTATCATACGCAGTATGTAAAGTATTGTAATCGTGCCAAAAAAATTTTTTTAGATTTTAGCGGAAATATGTCTTTTTGGGTCCCCTGAACATTTTTGACCAAGGTACAAAAAAATGTCTGTGTGTGTGTGTGTGTGTATGTGTGTGTGTACCCGTTTTTTGTGGCGACGATTCCGGAGAAACTATAAAAGGTATCGGGACGAAACTTCATATTTAGAAGTTTCATAACCAAACTTAGAGCTGAAAAGCTTTCTGTTGAAGAGGGTCCAAATGAACTGGAGGTTTAGTCTTAGCATTTTTGAAAGATTGTGCAAATAAGCCGCCATTTCTGGAATTTCGTCGAAACAGTTAAATAATAAATTAAAGATGAGGAAATTCTGAATAATTTATCACTATGAGATTTTTTGGTACAATCAATAGTTTAGCGGCATGAGAAAATTCTATTTCTACGAGATCGGTCGTACTGCATGAAACTAGTAGCCAGGATTTGTCAGATTTTTTGATTTTAATTACAGTAGGTAGTCTTGGTGTCAAACGCTAATGTTTTGACAATAACTTCTGTCAATATAAGCTGCGTTCGCATATTGCAGTACACTTTTTACACCCAATAACACGTAAGTGGCATTTGGACGGTGTACCCGGTGTCAACGGAGTAAACTATCCGAACGCAGCTTTAATCGACATATCTGTCTAGTTCTAGTAGTTTTATTTTAATGCAGACATGGCCGATCTCGATCAAATAGAGTCTCATGCAGCTAAACTATTAATTTTATATATTGTATGATAAAGTCATGTGCCTGGCCACATCAGATTTTTTTTATTTATGAAGATAGACAAATGGATTTTCTATTCTCCAAATTTAATTTGTCCTGCTTTATAACACAATTCAGTTTCTAAACTACCCCGTATAAGATGCATAAATTGTGAAATTTGATGGTTTGAGTACCAATTTTACCAAAATTGCACTAACGTTTTCAAACAATATAATTTTCTAAGAAATTAATAATAAAAGCATATTCCATTTGTTACAAACTTACACATATATACTTACAATGTTATCAAAATCTTATTTTTTATACAATGCTTTTAATTACTTTTGTTTTTTCTTGATTCGTTGTTGTTCTCCATGGCGAAAAGTGGCAAAAAGACACACGAAAGGATGTCAAAAATAACCAACTAAACAAACACCTTGCACGAAACTAACGCATTGCTTTGTTTGGTTATTTTCGATAGGATTTTGAATACGTTCGGATATGCACCATCTGACGCACACTTCACTCTGCTTAAATCTCGTGCCATCTGATACGAGATTTCATTGATTGGCCAAGTACTGTTTAGCCAAAGCGTTGATCTCCCATTACTATTAATACATGCGTGTCTCAAGTTGCGAATCGATACTTAAGTAATCATCACGCAAGTAGAATTTTAAGTATTGATTTCAGTTGGACTATTAATACGGGCCTTAATGTTTCCGGCAAACGGAGTTTATATATACAAAATCCTTGAGGAACTCAGTTTAGGGTTTTATAACAATAAAAACAGTTAGTCAACAGCTGCCTGTTTTCGCTTTGTAACAAATTAAACTAAACCCTATATTCTTCAGATGCTACAAGTGTTTTATGTAAATACCTCGGCATCGTACTTAAACGATGTATACGCAATTTACATACAGAATTAAAAGTATGCTACCAAAATCCATTGTCGTCCGATCAATAAGAAATCAAATTCGGCCATCTTTGACCGTGAATAACTCGCAACCCAGACACCATATGGATGGGAACTTTTTACACTTTTTATTTCTAATGCCCAATCAAGTCTCCAGCTGGACTTGCCCCGGGCAACGTGCCCCGGGCCGGGGCACATTGCCCGGGGCACATTGGGACAAACTGTAAATTGGAAAGAAGTTATTATAATTCCAAAAATACTTTATTCAACTTAAAATTTCCAATGTATATACCTGTATAAATGTATATAGTAAGTAGTGTTGCCATTACCAACCAGTTATTGCAAATAATAAGGAAACTATATGCGGATGTCAAAATCCATCACAATGTGCCCGGTCTCCCCTAACTGTTCAATTGTGGCCAAGTTTCCACTATATGACTAACTTTAGTCTGCGGTAGAAAGTTGAAATGGGTACTATTGTTGCTATCGTAGAGTGCTATCTATATATGTCAGTCAATGTTATTATACACGGTAAAGAGAAATTATTGCGTTTCCTTCTAGCTTCATCAAGTATGACCATATGTAGCACAGAGGAACGGTATATTTCATACGACTTTTCATAAGCTTGAACTGTGTATGAAATTAGTGCATATTTTATCATATTTTATTCATCATCATATATTTTATTTCTAATGTAATCATCATTCGATAGTCAATCTATTTCGTAATGCTAGCAATATTTTTGCTAATAGATCAAGACGTAATGTTGTTAAATCATTCTATAGTAGTGCAATAAATAGTGTATTTCAACTTTTATTTCTGAAATACAACGGGATGTTTTTCTTTGAAGTACATGAACTAATGAATTTTCCTCACATGACAAACCTTTTCAGCGTTGATGTTTTTTATTCGTACTTTTGCTGCTCACTGATGGCTATTAATTCTTGGTTAAATACAGTTTACAAAGCGTCAGTCTGTTAATCTCTCAAGATTTAAAGTGCATTTTCATTATTTTTTTCTTCGTCAATTGACAGAAATACGAAAGTATACCATACTCAATACATCATCAGTCATCAGAAACGCATTCATGTATAATGTTTTTAATAAATTTCGAGATGTTTAATGTCAATTTGTTGTAAAAGGATAAATGCATAAAATTCATTTAAATATCTTTAAATATCTCATGTTCAAGTTGCCAGTGCCGATTTTTTTTCTGCTCTTTTACAGCGAGCGAGGTAAACATCATAAGTCAAGGTCTACCCATAAAAAAATCATTATGGTGGGCAAAACGAACTATAACATTTGTTAAATACCGTAATTATCCATAATTATGATCCACTTTTATTAAAATTTTTATGGTAAACTTTACGAAAACAGCTGAGGTCCATTCATTATCGTTTAATAGTTGATTTGATTTACTGATTTAATTGACTTCCTTTACTTCAAAATAAAACTCAATATACGGATTTTGATGTGGAGCTTCCTCCTCTTTCATGTGGTGTTTGTTTTTATAGAAAATATTTGAATTTGAGAAGTTAATTGCAAAATAGCCGAAAAAGTTTTCCATGGTGACACAACAGATGGATAGGCAAGATCTAGATGAGCCTCGTCTGCTGAGCGTGGCACACACATTTTTATCCTACACAACAATATTAGTATATTATTTGACGAGCACATAACTAAAGATATAAATCGCGAGCATAAAGTTTATACGCGAGCCGTAGGCGAGCGTGTAATTATGCGAGCGATTTATATCCGTTGTGTGCGAGTCGAATACGACGTTTTATCTACGACTCACAAATTCCATTTTATATCAAATATTTTAATTGTATTTGTTATTAGTATACAACGCTAGTGTCATTATAATCATTGGCGTGTATCATGATGGGGATTATATAGTCATAGATATGTATGCAATGCACGTATTGTATGTGAGTCGTAGATAAAGTAACTATTTTAGCCGTTGTTAAAGAAAAATCATTACAATTTGGTTTTTGAGAAGTAAGCGATGTTGACATTTTAATCGCAAACTTTAAACCGAAGCGGACAGACGCCACAAAGTGGCAGAAAATGGAAATTCAGAAGGACATAAATCGAAACGTGACCATGTCTAATAGTAGTTTATGTCACGAATGCCGAAAGCGCAAAATAGCGCAACCAACGATATTGCGCGCCACGCCGCAGGCGGACTCCGACAAGGAAGTGAGTTGCGCTATGGGCTTTGCGGCTAGAGTGGCATACAACATTTTTTGTGCTGATTTTCAAACAATTTTGTCTTAATTTGAAAAAAATTTTGTTATGTAGTTATATTTTGTTGTAGAAAATATTAGGTTGGTACTACCTTGACAAAACGTCAATTGACAGGTTTGCAATTCAAACAATGAAAAATTTTAATAATTTAATACCTACCTATTGTTGTTGTTTGAATAAAGTTGTAAATGGTATTTCTGGTTTTATATTCACTTATTTTTACAACCTAACTTACTTCGCACACTAGGGGGCCAGATAGCTATAGTACAAACCCACTCTCGAATGACATCGCTGTCAGTTGATGAACGAGAGTGATAACCTATTAAAACAAAATTACTCTATACGCTCAACTTTAATCTTAATTATCACAGTTTCTCGTTTTTAGATTTAGATATAACACCGGGAATATATTTCACATCAAGTATCAATTGATTTGGCTATCTTAGTTTCTTTTAGATTTGCATTGCGTACTTTGCAGCACTAGTTACGCTATGGCTTATAACGTGTCTACGACGTCGACCGAAATGGCCTACTTTCGGATGAATCAGCTCAAAAAATATTAATAAGTTATCTATATTTATGTTACCAATGAAATGGACCCACAATAACAAAGCTATAATAGATACTTGCATGAAAGCAATAGGTATCTCGTACAGAAATCATAAACTTGCAAGTCTGCTACCAAAAATATTAGTTTTCATCAGTCGAAATTTATCTTTTCAGACCACGTGTTTAAACGGTATTGGATATAATGGGTGGATATCGGAGATGGTTGGCGGAGGGTATTTTTATTCATTTATCCATTTTTTCTTTATGCTAATCCTTGAGTTATCTACGTTTCTTTTTGTATCAAAAGTTGTGTAAAAAAATATTGCTCTAACTATAAGCAGCGTTTTATAGAGTGTGCAAGTTTTAAGTAACCAATCTTAGCCAAACAAATTTACGTCAGTGTAATAGTTTGTACCTACTCTAGATTAAATGCCTATAGAGTTGAAATTCTTGCATCTACCTCTTATCTCAAGAATTAATCATGGAAATGGAATTTTGGAATCGGGACTTAGAATCAAAATACTACAAGATTGTCGTATCTTTTAATGACTTGGTAATTAGTCAAAATATTGATCCCATGGTGTTTTTCTTGCACTTATAATACCGTGTTTTTCAACTTTTACTGAAACATCCAAAATTTGGAAAAATAACTACTACACCTTATTCTACAAGTTATTTAGAAACTTTGTTCAGATATTAAAATATTTAATTTTCATCAAAAGAAGAACAACTTGTAACGTTACATCTACAATATAAATATAACTTTGATCATATAGTTTTGTAGTATTTTGATACAAATTTCTGATGAACATTTTATCTCTATACCACTCTTAGTTCTTGAGATAATTGAGGGATGCCTCATCATAGAAGGAAAATATAGAAAAAATTACAAAGTTTCAACATTAGCCCAAAATAAATATTCCTTTTAATCCGCTTAACACTACTTACCCTATTTACCTCATTGGTGATTAGATCTTTTAATATTTATCATGTATTGGCAAGTATAATATTATCATATTTGCAAGGTTTCAGAATTTTTATACCAAATATTCATCGATTGCAGCACCATCTGCAATGAAACTGATATCGCCATCTCATTTCCCCCTTTGCGCTCTACAAGTTTATTTAAGACACTTTTGTGTTTCTCGAGATATTTAGGAGTCTCATGTCGACCGAGACTCCTAAATATCTCGAGAAACACAAAAGTGTCTTAAATAAACTTGTAGAACGCAAAGGGGGAAATGAGATGGCGATATCAGTTTCATTGCAGATGGTGCTGCAATCGATGAAAATGAGGTTAACTTCAAGAAGTGCCCAATAAGACACGAAACATATTAGCGATTGCTAAAATAAAACAAAAATAAGGAATCCGACCACTTTTTATTGTATCAAAATATCTGTCAAATCCTGGCTAACTAGGTTTATTTTAATGCAGATACACACCAGATTTTTTTAAGTACGCATTAATTTTGTTCGAAAATGTATTACTATGTATAAAATAAACACATTTATTACTACATATCACCATGTGTTCACGCAAGTCTATACAGACAAAACAATTAATTAGTGTTTTAAAAAAACTGTTAAATCTAACGTGTAATTGCGAATTGTTGTTTTTCCGTGTACCATACGTTTTATGTTAATTATGATGCAACATGTTTATTTACTATTACGGCAATATTATTAAACACAACATGCTTTTTCTCCCATAGGAAAGTTTCTATCTACATTTTTTAGTAGCACCAGACGTACATTCCTTTAAATCGCTAGTTTCTGCATAATATAAATTTCTAATTACTCGAAGCATTCTATGTAATTGCATTTGCAACCGACGTCTTAATAAAGAAATAAAAAGTCTATGCTTTACGCTGCATTGGTGATTGTTGAGGCCTAACGTACATTTACTTGTTGTGCAGTCATTGGGATTGTTCGGAGAATTGAGGATATATAGAAATATCGAAACTATTCGTGGATATGCATAATATACGGCAGGAAGCGAGGTACAATAGGTTCTGGTATACAAGCGTAATTTGTAATTGTAATTTCCTATAACAATGAGAATCGTAAATAGATGACGTTATATTCGCCTTCAGTATACCATTATTTTGCCGTATGATTACAAGTGGCGTAAAGAAGTGTTGTTAAACTACAGTCGCGTGCAAAATAATCGGCCCACCTAAAATGTATGTCAGTTTTAAAGTTAAATGTCTATTGAACCAATTGTCCAATTAGTATAATTCTTTCACTTAATTGAAGGACAATAGCGCTGGGGTAGTATTTTTATTGATGATATATGATTTTATTATTGTTTATTTACACAATAGTGTTTTTCACAAACCCAGCTTACCGGATAGTTGTTTACGGTAAATCGTTTGCGGCTTATAGAATTGCAGTGCTGGGCGAGAAAATTGATTTATCGATCAGATCGATTCCAATTACGTCGATTTTTGTTTTTTTATTTGAAAAATCTATTAGTTCAATTAACAAAAGATCGATATTTTCGATCTGATCGATTGACCAGATCCATGTTCATATGTGATCGAGTAACGTTCATATATTTCTGAGATAGCACATCTCCAATCCTTATAGTATCCACAGGAAGTTACAGCCACCGTCGGACCACACGAAATTTTAATGCTACCTCCTGACTCAGCCCGTATAAATCGGCAAAAAGTTGAGCGAAAAAGTTCTCGACGCTCGGCTCGTGCATTCTCTGTTCATCTGCTGGTGACTTAGAATGGACGTCGCTGAAGTAGCCGGTGCCTCACCGTATAGTGTGTGTGCATACTTTCATTGAAATTGTGGTTATTATTAATTAATAATTAATTGAATAACGTAAATAAAAATTTAATATAAAATATAATAAATATTTGAAAAATTTCTTAAATGCAATTGATTTCTTATTCTGATCATTTATATTAGAAACGATATACTAATATAAGACATAGTATGTAATACGATTGTTCATAAAACAAAATTAAATAATTGCATAATTTTTATTTTGTATAAATCGTTTCGTTATAAATTAAATATTATAGTGCATCTCTATACAGAGTTAGTTAAAATTACAACTAAATAATTCTCCAACCGTTAAAAAAAGGAAAAAAACATTTTTTTTTGTTTTAAACTAGCTATCGAAATTTGGTAACATTTCCTTTTTCAAATGGAACAATACTGTATGTTTTTAAATTTTTTAATTCTAAGATTATTTCTAAGAATTTTTTGTAGGAACAATTTTTCATAAAATGCATCATTTTGAGTCATCAGCAATTAATTAAAACTGCTGAACTTTGAAACTGATTTTTTTCCCACATACATGCACACATTTATTTTAATTTGCTGTTTGAACATTTAATTAATATTTTATTTTATTTTTCTATTTTGTTGTTCTGCTATTTTTTATCCGTTTAGTTAAAACAAAAGTTTATGAGTTTTGATTAATTGCTTATAAGTAAAAAATGATGCATTGTAGCAAAAATTATTCTTACAAAAAATTCATGGAATTAATCATAATTATAAAATGTAAATGTATGTGTTCTATTAGAAAACGAAAAGGTTGCCAGTTTCCATAATACAATAAACACTGTGTATATTAAAAATATATTTAGACGATAGCTTGTTGAAAATCAAACAACTTATGCCTGATTTTTTTAAGGTGTTTACGGTTTGTCAATTATTTAGGTGCTCCGGATAATTTGACCAACCCTGTATACTGGTATGTAACAACAATATTATCAATCAATAACTTAGTAATTGCCCTATGTAGATCGCAGTCGTAATTTGCATCAAAGAACTGTACCAAAACGCTACAATAGATTCAGACATCATAGAAAAATAAGACTGGGATAACTTGGAACTGATAAGATTTATTTGAAAGAGATAAATCATATATTCTTTAGTTTTAATTAATTATTGATTTAATATTGCGATTAATATTCATTTGCATTAGTAGTCTTATAATACGGATGGTTAATTTATTGATATGCATTTGCATTTCTTAATAATACAGAAATAAATATCATTATCTGGTATGTTTTCCATTTTAAATGACAAATTATAGTAATGGGGACGTCACAAATAGACAAAAGAATACTATCGGATATTTACTTTAATATCAATGTAAACTATTTGTATTTTGCATATAAATTTATCGTGTTCAATATTTCGAAATCTTTTTATTTCAATACTAAATATTTTTCAATTCGTTACCTACATTTCGGGTTGCATTGATGCTCGAAGAGCCCCTTCACCGCACGTGTTTGATGTCATAAATCAGACCCCTGTCGTAAATAATATCTTCGGGTACACACAAAAACTGCTATGCGCCTCGTAAACAATCCAGTTTGAATGGATCGATACGAGAGGGTACAACTGAGGCGAGTCGCTCGGCGAACGCGTGATTCTTATCCAACTATCTGCATCCGTAGAGACTTCTGGCATTCGAATGTTAGCGAATTTGGGCGAGTGTGGCATCTACACTCTCCCGATTCGCGGTCTCTCGCTATATCTGGCGAGAGTCTGGAAGAGGTATAAGAGTATCTATAAAGAATCTATAGTCTATTAGGACTCACAGATTTGCATATTACTTAACAGTTTACAGGTTTTGTCATAGTGACGTTATAAGACTGCTCAGAATCGCTCAGAATACCAAATAAGAATATTTACGAGTATCTATAAGAGTATCTATAGCCTATGAGGGCACACAGAATCGCAATATTCCTTATAGATATAACGTCTTATAGGTTTGACCTTATAGACGTTACAGATGTGCACAGAATCGACCCATTGTGGCGACTATAAACAGACAACCATAAATTGAAAACGGTCGCGTCCTAAAACCAAACTGCTGGGTCACTGGTACCTACAACTTGTTTGCATGAATAAATCTTCCTAAAAATAGTCTAACCTGACGTACCATTAATTATAATTGTCTGTGGCGTAATGAGTTACAGGACTTAATAACATCTTTAAAAGTACTGATCTAATAATGGAGTAGTAAATAGTAAATTAACCAGTGGAATGCCCATCATAGTGAGATATTTGTTATGGAATTTTTTGCATTTTTTTTTGCCGGGCATATTCTCGTTTACGACACTTCACAACAACAAGAATTCATTTGTATAATAATTGTTAATGTTTTCTGGCCTTCAACGTTCTGAATATCGATATAGCTAACAAAAAAAGTATAAACAGAGAAAATAATGGATGTGAAAACTTATTTATTTTGTCGCTTATTTTGGGAAGATATCCTACGTCGCATGTTCACTATTTCAACTTCAGATTTTTAGTGTTTTCTTTGAAATCGGTCAATATTTTTTAGTAGGTACAGTTTTTAAGCGACTGCAGTGTTCTATAAATGTGCATAATAATCATAATTTGCGTCTTGACATTGACATTGACATTGATTTATATGGTTCCAAAAATACCAAGAAACAAGGTTTTATACTTAATTGCCAAAAAAGCGTTGTTTGTCACTGTTTGATAGACTATAAAAATAATAGAACACATACATAATTCCATCACGTATCCCTATTTAAAAAAAAAATGGATACAATAGAAACAACATATCTAAGTAAGCTGAAATAAAAGCTTAAGCTCTACAAGTTTAAAATATTTAGAGGAAATCTATAGGACAACTATGTTTAAGTGTAAAAGGCGGCAGTAAAATTGACTTGTGTTGAGTTAGAGTCCAGTGCTCCGCAAGCACTGTGCCGCGGCACAGTGCGTGCGGAACGGAGATATGCGCCTTTAGTGAGCGGGAGAAGGACAGCCGAAGAAGGTTGCGGAACACTGAGTTAGAGGACGCTTCATTGCTTTAAATATGATGGTTTAAGATTTTATTTATGCCAATTTACACAACTCTTTCATGTAGAATTATGTTTTCTTTATGGTGTTGTGTTTTCAATTGTAGCTTTTATTGAAAGGAATTCTATAGTGAATATTTTCAGAATTAGCTATCGTCTTTTGTTATCGAGTTACAAGCAAATGTTCGATTTTTTAATATTTTGATACCTACTACATATTTTGTGCTTAGTTAAATTAGAGGATTTATATTTACTCGCTCTGGGTGCACTTTTTCGAGTAGAATTAAATTATCTGATTTTCAATGCATATCTTTAAATTATGGAGTTATAACATAGTATATAACATCGCTTCTTAGTGGTAATAATTTAGTGGTGACTATTCTCGAATGATGAACCTTGACAAGTTATTGTTCTTTTTGTGTATTGGTAATCAGCTGTCCGATGTTCGCTCACTGTCGACAGCACCGCTAACGACTCCCTTCCCCGCATCACACCAAAGACTGTAGATCGTCGGAATTCACGCGGCGTTTCAGCACGATCTTTTGTATGGAAAATGCAACATAAACAATGATTATGTAATAAACTTCAAACCTATGAATTATTGGGTAGCCTATAGTCTATATTTCATTATTCTAGTTCTTCTAATAACGGAATTGCTGGCATTGCATAATATAGTTTTTTGTGGGTCAACCACTAACCCAATCATTTTACAAAAATGCACATTAAAAGCTAACATTCCGCTGGTGATTTTACGTTTTAATTCGTTGAAATCTATGGATTATTTCCGGAGTAATTAATTGCTAAAGTTAAACGAATGAAATTTTCGGGCCAAAAACAGCGCCAATTCTTCTTAATTTGAAAAAATCGGGTAAACGCCAACATATACAGCTTTCTAATTTTTATGAGTAGTAGAGTATTAATCAAGGACAGCATCAGAATTTTTTTGAAATTTTTTCGCCTCTAGATTTGCGAGAGAATCGACGTCAGAAGATGGGATATAATATATGGCCACGATAGTACCTCAGAAAATATTGAAAGGTGATAAGAAGGAGCGTCAGTTGTCATTCGTACCATGCTAATATACAAATATTTTAATTTAAATTCTGTTTCACGCGGTTGAATTGCTATGTGGGTTTTGGAAAAGTGCAAATTTTATATATGCAATAAGAATTTTACTATCCGGGTTTATATAACGTTTACGTTTGTTTCAGGAAGCAAAGTGATTCTCAGGAAAGTTAGCGGTCATTTCAAATCTGGACAACTAACGGCCATTTTGGGTCCTTCTGGTGCAGGCAAAAGCACCTTGTTGAACGTGCTTGCCGGCTATAAGTGAGTAAAAATAGTCTAACAACACCTGAACTTACTATCACTTTTATTATGCAAATTATTTTTAATCATTAACAGTCGAGCGGCTGAACCAAATCTGATTGAAAGTGGCGCAAATAACCGTTTTCTGCCGCCTTTCCATGCACTTATTTTTCACCATGAACACTTTTATGTTTACTCTTGTTTTCATACGTGGAGTGTGTCTCTCGGGACGTTGGATTGTATGGGTATTTTGTTATTATTAGAGATAGAAAGTCGGTTAACTGGACAAAGTAGTGCATATTTATGTGCTCTTTTATAATCTGTTCAGAAAACAGTTGAATTCCAAACAGTTCCCAAGCTATTTTGAAAAAACCAAAAAAATTAATTTTTTATGTATGGTCATAACTTATTTATTTGTGATCCAATAAAAAAAGGGTTTTGACATTATAAATGCACTTTTTTGTCTACAGTTTGATTATGTCTGTTTAAAATTTTTTTCGCCAATGAATTTGTCAGAAACAAACGAAACTTTTGTTTTTCTTTTGGACGCCATATTGGTTTTATACATGTTTGGATTCATTATTTATTTCTGAGTAATTTGGTATGCCACATGCCATGTTTTTAATACAATAAGATAATAGAATTGACTGAAAATTGTACACTTCGAGAATTGCTGAAAATCGCATGGTGCCATGGAAGACATTTTGTATAACAATGTGATATCTACCCATCTGTACCCATCTGTTGAACAAAATTGATGAAAACCCAGAATTTTATAAAAAAAAATATCCGTCCGATGAAACATATTTTTTAACTGCGGTATTTTTAACTGAAAGAAGACGCACTATTGGGTACTGCGCCCGCGAGAAACAGCACCTTTTTGTACCGCGCCATAATCAGGTGTGGTTTAGTTTTAATGTATGGTGCGGTATAGTGGTCAACCGATTAATCGCACCAATCTTTTATAACAAAAATTTAACTTCGGAGACCTATATTGCGCAGGACGTGGAAGAAAGAATAGACGATATACCGTTGACCTTAAGCGAAGGTATGTGGTTCCAACAAGACGGAGCACATGCACATAATGCCCGAATTATGAGGAACTATTTAGATATAAGACATAAACGGAGAGTTATTGCTACCAATTCAGAAGTATCATAACCACCAAGATCGCCGGATCTTACCCCTTGTGATTTTTATCTAAGGAGTGACTTAAAAAATAAGGTGTAAGGTGTTTATAAATTTGGAAACGTTGGGGAGTTACGTGACACCGTCATCGCCGCTTTCAATTCGATTGACAGAAGAACCATCGGTAAGGTCACCGTATTACGGAATGCTGTAAAAAATGCCTCCACGAAAATGGCGAGATCTTTGAAAACATTATTTAGTTTGTTAAAATGTTGTTAGTTTTTATGTTGTGTAGTTAGTACAAATAAATACATTCCAAAATTTTATTGTAACTTGACTATGGGCACATAAATACTGCACCACTCAAATGTGCTTTTCACGGCACCATGCGATATTCAGATATTAAAAGAAAAACTTAAATTTTGTCGGCTTATTGTTTTCTAAATATGGCATGTGGCATACCAAATTACTCGGGAAAAAAATTCTGGATCCAAACATGTATAAAACCAATATGGCGTCCATAAGAAAAATAAAAGTTTCGTTTGTTTCTGACCAAATCATTGGCGAAAAAAATTTTAAACTGTCATAATCAAATTGTAGACAACAAAGTGCCTTTGTAATGTCAAAACGCATTTTTGAGTGGATCACAAACAAAGAAGTTATGACCATAATTAAAAAAATACATTTTTTGTTTTTTTCATCATAGTTTGGAAACCATTTGGAATTCAACTGTTTCCTGAACAGATTATGAAAGAGCACATAAATATGCACTACTTTTCCCATTTAACCGACTTTCTATCTTTAAGAATAACAAAAGTACCCATACAATCCAACGTCCAGTGAGACACACTGTATACACTATACATGCACCAGTTTTATTTATACTTTATAAAACGATATTATTTTTACACTCTAGATATTTACATAATTATTGGTTACGTTTTGCGGAAGTCGTAGTAAGTGTTTTAAAAAGTGATTCAAACGCGACAAACATTTTAAAGTATGATACAATTAGCTCGATAGAATTTAAATGTGATATTTTTATATACATTTTCCTTGTAATTATTTTTTTAATGCTTGAAATAGTCCATGCTCAAAGGTGTAGTTCAATTAAAAGTGCAATAAAAACCTAATTTTTCCTTTGCCATTTATTTTATTTATAGAGAACCGGTTTCGATCAGGCGATCATCTTCAGCTCAAATCTACAAAACATAATTAACATCAATTAGGGTAAAAACAATTATTATTATACAATTGTTACAATTTACAATTTAAAGGTTAAAAGAGTTATGATAAGTAACAAATAATCACAACTCACGGTAAATTCTTCAGAAGCCTTATAAACGTAACAATACATTTTAAAAATAGACCTTAAAATTATAACAGGCGAGAACGGCATAAATCTAGAAATGACGATGTGTCATTTGCGTGTCAATGTGAAGAAAAGGACAAGAGATGAAAAATCGAATGAATTATAAACTGTATATGCGTGGAAATAGACAAGCTCGCATGCAACCAAAACAGCGCAAAATATGATTTTGACAGCAATCCAAAAATATGATTTTGACATTTTTATGAAATTTTTTTGATGATTGTCGTAAATAAACTCTTAGGATATTAGGTAAAAGTAGGTACAAAGTTTTATGTTTACTTTGAGACCTTTTTGAAGTTTCTAAGGCATTTGGATCAGATGCTACATTGTGTTCACATCAATCAGATGTTTAACAACCGAAGCGTGCGCCGCTTACTTTATTATAAATACCACTATTTACTGAAATGTGATAGATTCAACAAATATTATCATCTGAGAAAAATATCATAAACTTATTGACATTAGAAAGTAGACCTTACAAATCGGAAAACGAATATAATAAGAAAACGGGATAAAACTGATATAATAAAGAGAAAGAAAGCGCGAAAATCTTAAACATTTGACACAGCAGCTGCATAATATATTCAAGACAGCGCTCAATGGTCGCGATCGAATCGTCAATGAATTACAAGCGGTTTGCAAATGTATGTCAAATTATTGGATTTTAGGTTAACATTCAACGCTAATGGTGCTTCTGGTATCAAACGTGTCGATACTGTCGACATTTGCTCTGTTGACTCTACTGAGTTGTAGAATAGGCAGAGGCGTAACTAGGGTATGGCAGGCATGGCACGTGCCATGGGCGCCAACTAAAGGGGGCGCGAAAAAACGCGTAACGTATAAATACGAAACCGAAATAGTTATTTATGTACCAAGGGCATTAGAGGGATGTTTATGCACCGAGGGTGACTGTTTAAAAAGCTTACCCGCCAAGCTGTTAACTTGCTGGCGGGTAAATCGAAGTATTTTATTATTTAAGTTATATTTTCGGATAAGCGCCCACGGCGCAAGGCACCGTTTGTTACTATGTATATGTTACGAGCAAAGTCCGAAATCGTACAATGTCGACATTGTACAAAGCTGACAATGCAACTCCGATTCGTACAAAGTTTGATATTTAGTTATTTGACGAACTTTGTACAGTGCTACATGTACAATGTCAGCGTTACAGCGAGGCTTGTACAATGTCAACATAGTACTGTTGCGCCTGTGCGTTGTTGACTCTCCGAAGCAGTGACGTCATGTTACAGTTTTTAAAGTGTTTTGTAGCGGACGGAACAATAAGTGCTGAGGACTTATTTAACGTAAAAGTCAGTGAATTGAAGTCAAATGTAAACAGTTTCCGTATTAAAACCGAACATTCTATAACTATTATTAATTAAGTGATTGCCGCAAAAAATTGCAAAATAAAAACACTGACAGATTATAGACGACAACGGGTGACAATAACGTGAAATATTATGTTCATAATTCTGAACTATTTGAAATAATACAGAATGCTTATATAGAAAGTGAACATGGGGGTATCCACAAACTAGAGCATAATTTGAAGGAAAATTATGTTAACATAATAAAAGAAGTGCTTAAATTGTTATTGGAAAATTGTCAATCATTCCTAAAGAAGCGTGTACATCCGAAAAAAGGAATGGTTGTCAAGCCTATGCTCTTCAACGACGTGCACATGCGAGCACAGGATGATTTAATAGATTTTCAAACTTGCGCAGATGGGAAGTATATTTTTATTATTAACTACAAAGACAATCTAAGCAAATATGCGAGCACTGAAAAGTAAAAGTACACGAGCAGAACTAGCATATCACCTTGTGAGCTTATTCTCCATTTTGGGTCACCCTCAGTGTTACAATCCGATAATGCGAGAGAATTTGTAAAGACAATAAAAGTAAAAACTGAAGTGAGCGTTAGCGTTTTAGCATTGGATTGTACCAACAAATAGATTTGTAGTAATCATTTATTAATTTGTATAACTACACTAATAGAATACTATTTAATTTAACTATTATACTGTTTATGTCTAGTATGAATTTTCTTTATATAAAATTAATATTTTAGCTGCATGAGAAAATTCTATTTGATCGAGATTGGTACTGTCTGCATTAATATAAAACTAGGTTAGCCAGGATTTGACAGATATTTTCATTCTGACAGTAGGTATTGTCAAACACTGATGTTTTGACAATACCTACAGTCAATAGAATCAAAATATCTGTCAAATCCTGGCTAACTAGTTTTATTTTAATGCAGACACGATCGATCTCGATCAACTAGAATCTCATGCAGCTAAACTATTAATTTTATATATAGTATAATAAAGTCATGTGCCTGGCCACATCAGATTTTTTATGTTCAAGTCTCAAATATTTACTTATTTGATTTCCTTTATGCTAAAATGTATTAAATACCCTATTATAAAACAACTATGCTAAATCTGGCAAGACTTTGCATATGTGCGACTGTATAGAATGTTGACATTGTACAATTATCAGTATACAATGTCGACATTGTACTAATATCGCCGTACAAAGTCCGTAAAAAAAAACAAATTTCGAACTTTGTACGGTTAGAGGGTGCAGTGTCGGCTTTGAACAAAACAAACTGTACAATGTGAACATTGTACAATTTCGGGGTTTGCTCGCAACATATATATGTTGTTTCATATTGTTTTTATCATTTGATAATTAATAAATTTTGTTAAAGCCTAAAGCCTAAAGAGGGTGACTGTTTAAAAAACGCGAGGCCGATAGGCCCGAGAGCTTTTTAAGTCGCCCGAGGGTGTAAACATCAAGTAATGCCCGAGGTACATACAAAGTTTTATGTCCTACAATGTTTTTTTTTTCTCCGTTTGAATAATATTAATAAATATTTTGACGTTAAGTGACAGCGTATCTACGGAGTTGAATAACCATACAAACAATTCGGAGTTGAGTGACAATACAGAAAATTAATTGTCAAACTTATAACCTTAATCGCCAATAATTGACATTGATGAGTGACAATACAGACAATTAATTGTCAAACAGAGAAACAAACAAACGAAATAATCGCCTATAATTGACATTGACGATTTAAAATTTACAATTTGAATGACAAATATTTGATATACTTGACGTATAACCATGGCAATCCTTTTGCCCTTGGGCGCATAAAGAATCTTCACCGCCTTAGGGCGCAGAAAGTAGCTGTTTTCGTCCCGGTAACTAAGATGTAAAATGTCACTTTATGATCATGTAGGACATAAAAAAATATAGATAAAAATATGTCTATTAAGACTGCGGATGTAGAAGAAAAATCCAAAGGTCCAAGGAATAACGCACGCATTCGCTTTTCGTTTGTTTGTCCATGTTCTCTAGGCCTCTTTCTGTCTACAAGTGTGATTTTCTACTTGAAAAAAAAAATCAAAGAGAAAGTCAGTAGTGGTGTGATTTCTTGAAAAGACACTGCATCGAATACCTTGCGATACAAAACCTGCCTTTGTGAGGCAGAGATCCCTTCAGTCAGGTTTTAATACACGTAATTCTTTGTTTTTTGAAACTAATTTCTGTCATAAAATACCACATAAGATTTGCGGAGAGCAGTCATCGATCCACTTCATATCTTTCACTAAAAATACAGAACGACATTCTTCACATCTTGGCATCCACTGTTCGTCATAGTTTACTAGAAAGAATACGTAAAGCAAAGTATTACGGACTAATGTTTAACTCCTGATCTGCTGACCAAGCTCAACGTGAACAAATGTCTGAGGTAGTAAGATATGTTGACATAAATTTTGAGAAAAAAGCT
Source organism: Aphodius sticticus (assembly GCA_963966075.1). Taxonomy (NCBI): domain Eukaryota; kingdom Metazoa; phylum Arthropoda; class Insecta; order Coleoptera; family Scarabaeidae; genus Aphodius; species Aphodius sticticus. The sequence goes on along the minus strand of OZ014512.1, from coordinate 653,214 downwards.
GTTCAGATTAATGAATCATTTCTCGGTTTTATACAAACAAGCGATAAAGACGATGCAAGTTTGGTTTAAGAAATATTGAAGCAGTTAAAGAAAGATAACATGAATTTACAAGATTGCAGGCCACAATGCTATGATAATGCTGCTGCTATGCCTGCGCACAAGGCATTCGTATTGACCGCGTTCAAAAGAGGTTGCAGGATCCTAAAATGAACTTACATAAAGCAGCTTTAGATTTAAAAGCTCTTCAAATTTATTTTCATGATGAAAGAGAAGTGTTAGTGTCTCACTGAAAGAAGAAATTCAAATATGCAATAAACCTGACATTCAATTTAAAAGACGTCAAAGAAGAATGAAAAGAATGGATGGCGAAACATCGAAAGATGCTGGTTTATCAGCTAAAGAAGATATGAAAGGGACTGTCGACCGTCTATGCAATGCCGTGTTCGTTTATATTAAAACTTACAAGAAATAGATGAAAAATTTGGATTTGTTTTTGATATGAAAGGGTTGTTTTAAAGCCGAAACGAGCTACTTTAAAGAACATTGTGTAACATTTGGAGAAACCTACAGTTGTGATGCGGATAGCAAGAAATATATGAAGATGTTGGTAGTGAAGAACGAGTGTTGGTAGTGAAGAACGAAGGGGTATACAAGATAACATGTGAGTGCGTGCTATGTAGGACAGACAGGACGAAGCATCGAATGTCGAATCAAGGAGCACAGTAGACACACCCGGCTACGCAAGATTCAACAGTCCGCTGTTGCTCAACACTGCCACGAGTCGGGACACACAATGGATTTCGATGACGTGAAGATGTTGGCGAGGGTGGGTAATTACCATCGACGGCTTATTAGAGAAGCCATCGAAATTTACAAACATCCTGACAACATCAATCGCGAGGACGGCACTGACATTAGTAGGGTCTGGAAATCGATCCTAACGCGGTCAGGTGGAAAATCACATGGGAGCGGTAGCTCCAGATGTGTGCAGTGAGGTGTAAATTTAGGTATATAAGGGAGATTTCTTTGGTAGGTCTTCAGTATTGAGTTAGCTCTGAAGAAGCGAGCAACATGGTTCGCGAATCCTCAGCATTAGCAACATCTTGACACACGGCATAACCAGGAAGTAGTTTATTTTCTAAAACTGTTAATAGATTTAATTTGTGTGTTTTGTTACCCAATTTTAAAGTACTTTTTACTTTATCATACGCAGTATGTAAAGTATTGCAATCGTGCCAAAAAACAATTTTGAGGTTTTAGCGGAAATATGTCTTTTTGAGCCCCCTGAACATTTTTGACCAAGGTACAAAAAAATGTCTGTGTGTATGTGTGTGTTCCCGTTTTTTGTGGCGACGATTCCGGAGAAACTACTAAAGGTATCGAGACGAAACTTTATATTTAGAAGTTTCATAACCAAACTTAGAGCTGAAAAGCTTTCTGTTGAAAAGGGTCCAAAGGAACTGGAGGTTTAGTCTTAGCATTTTTGAAAGATTTTCCAAATAAGCCGTCATTTCTGGAATTTGGTCGAAATGGTCAAATAATAAATTAAAGATGCGGAAATTCTGAATAATTTATGACTATGACATTTTTTGGTACAATCAATAGTTTAGCTGCATGAGCAAATTCTATTTCATCGAGATCGGTCGGACTGCATTAAAACTAGTAGCCAGGATTTGTCAGATTTTTTGATTCTAATGACAGTAGGTAGTGTCAAACGCTAATTTTTTGACAATAACTTCTGCCAATATACGCTGCGTTCGGATATTGTATTACAAGTTTTATACCCAATAACAAGTGTCATTTGGACGGTGTACCCGGTGTCAACGGAGTACAATATCCGAACGCAGCTTTAATAGATATATCTGTCTAGAATGTCTAGATCTACTAGTTTTACTTTAATGCAGACATGGCCGATCTCGATCAAATAGAATCTCCTGCAGCTACACTATTAATTTTATATATAGTATGATAAAGTCATGTGCCTGGCCACATCAGATTTTTTAGAGATAAAACGTAAGCAATCTATCGTCGGAGAGGGGCGCAAATCGGTATTTTTGCCATAGGCGCCATTTACTCTACATACGCCTCTGAGTATAGGTGCCTTGCTTTAAGAGGAAGTTATATTCATTCAGACAATTACCGTAGTCCTTGAAGCGGCTAACCTAGGCTCCAAACCTAGGTTTCGAGTACCAATAAACTCTTAGGTTATTATGTACTCGTGATAGTACATAATACTCGTGTAGCTCTTTGAAACGTAATAGAAAATGAAACGTAACTCTTGTAATAGGTCGATATTTGGCGCGTATGTTTGAAAAGGTGATTTGAATTTGCCTGCTGGTGTGTTTTGATTTAAGTTGGTATTTAACAGACGCTCGGAGTGGCGCTGCAGTCGCGCGAGGGTTTCATCAGGGGCTGATATTACCGCGCAAGCGTTTAAGATTTTTTGGCGCGAGAATGTAAGAACGACGGAAGCGACGCCCAAAGATTCATTCTGTTTTGTCTGGGGTTTCTTGCGAGAAGGTTCTGTTTTCTGGGCTCAGCCCCCAGAGTCTCTGTGTGTGTTCTCCGTCTCATCCATTGTTTCAAAAATGCGTAAGTTGTTTAGTAGACTTTTATTGATTTATATTGTCGACCATCTCTGCCAAAAGAATATTATCATTGTTTTAGAATTAACGGTCATAATTTCATGTAAGCAGTTCTGCATTGTTGTGTATATGTTTGTTAATAGATTTTAATGTGGTTTTATTTGGGTATATTCATTATAGAATAATATAAAACCTGTCCCTTTTTATAGAAAAGTATTCTTGGCTTGGAAGTAGTTTAAATTGAAGTTAGGGTTTCATCTTTCTCTGACAAAGTCTCAGAGAAAGAATTCACAAGTTTTAAGTCTCCGTAAGAGAGAAAATTAATTTACGCTACCGTAAGATTAATTAAAATTGTTGAGTTTAATTCAACGTAGGGGTTAAGTGGCAAAAATGGCGAACCAAGCGTCGCTTGGGCGAGCCGTCGCCTTCAACATGTGGGTTAAGGTTAGGTATGAAAGAGAAGCCCTAACAGGGGCCCCCTTCAGTTTAGAGTTGATTTAATAATAATAATAAATATTTAACAGGTGTTCCGCCCCATGACACTCTTTTCCTGGAATCTTGTTGAAAATTACCGCAAAGAAAAACTCAAAGCAAATGCGTCACAACAACGAAAACATAAATAAAACGCTCAAATTCCATCAACATATTTACAGACGAATTAATCAAAGGAAGAAGTCCTTTACAATTAATATCAACAACTTATTGAAAATCTTATCGAACCTATCACTACAGAAGATATGTTCAATTTCAAAATTTTAAACTAATACCCATTGAAAAAGTCTGTTGTTGTGTTTCCTGTTTGATAAAATCAAAGGTAGTGCACTGACCCATTTCGTAATTTCTGGCTTTCATGTACTCTTCGCCTTCCTCTAACTTGGTTCTAACCGACCCCCTGGATAGAACCCATGGCCGGGCCTATTTGTCGTGTCATTCGTGTGGATAAGTTTGGCCTTAATTTATCAGTATCGTTACAGACGTCAACATAGAAGATCAAGGTAGGTATGCACCTTTAAAATTTTAGAGCTATCTCACCGCTGCCACCAGATATAGTAAGGCCAACTTCAGTAAAGTGAATACTTTGCAATTTGATACGTCTATCTGTCTAATAAGATAATAAATGATGTTAGACTAATTTCTAATAAGTAGTTCTAAACTACAAACTGATTCATTATTTAATACTTATCATCGAAGGCATGACAATGGTTACTTGCTTTTAAACTTTGTAAATCATAGAAAATAGTGATATTCATGTGGGACGTACATTTTAAATAAATAAAAAATTACAGCCACAAATGAACATGATAAATGATGTTGAATATCCTTTTCCTCTAATGTAATTTTAATTTAAATAACTAACAAACAACAATTAATAAAAGCCAGGGTCAAGTAATTAAATACAAGGCAAACATAAATGAATGTATATTTAAGATTATAATATACAAAAAAAAACATGGCTTTACTAGATATAATCAAAAACAAGCAATTTTACTATTCTTTATACCTCACAAATGAAACAAATACTTAAACATTGAGTAAAAATTTCAAAGATACGAAAACTGCAATTCAAAATTTAATATTTAAACTAGTGCACAATTTGGAGGAACGAACAACAGCAATGCCATTAGTTACAAGTAGTTTTGGATTACCAATGCACCAAAAAGTAATAGTTTGGAATGCCGGAACATGGCCAGAACCATTCAAAATAAATCTGCTACAGGTGTCAAAGATTAAAGATAGAAAGTCGGTTAAATGAGCAAAGTAGTGCATATTTATGTACTCTTTCATAATCCGTTCACAAAACAGTTGCATTCGAAATGGTTTCCAAACTATTTCGAAAACACCCAAAAATGTATGTTTTTAATTATGGTCATAACTTCATTCTTTGTGATCCCATCAAAAAAGCGTTTGGACATTATAAAGGCACTCTTCTGTCTACAATTTGATTATGTCAGTTTAAAATTTTTTTCGCCAACTGGTTTTATACATGGTTGGATTCAGAATTTTTTTCTGAGTAATTTGGTATGCCACATGCCATATTTAGAACACAATAAGCCGACAAAATTGAAGTTTTTTTTTAATATCTGAAAATCGCATGGTGCCATGAAAAGCACATTTGAGTGATACAGTATTTATGTGCCCATAGTGAAGTTACAGTAAAATTTTGGTATGTATTTATTTGTACTAACTACACAACATAAAAAGGTAACAACATTTTAACAAACTAAATAATGTTTTCAAAAATCGCGCCATTTTCGTGGAGGCATTTTTCACAGCATTCCGTAATACGGTGACCTTACTGAGGGTTCTTCTGTCAATCGAATTGAAAGCGGCGATGACGGTGTCACGTAACTCCCCAACGTTTCCAAAATTATAAACACCATACACCTTATTTTTTAAGTCACTCCATAGATAAAAATCACAAGGGGTATGATCCGGCAATCTTGGTGGTCACAATATTTCTGAATAGGTGGCAATTACTCTCCGTTTATGTCTTATATCTAAATAGTTCCTCATAATTCGGGCATTAAGTGCAGGTGCTCCATCTTGTTGGAACCACATACCTTAGCGTAAGGCCAACGGTATATCGTTCATTCTTTCTTCCACGTCTTCAGAGAGCAATATTGCCGACACCTCTCCTAAGTTAACTTTTTGTTATAAAAAATTGGTCCGATTAATCGGTTGGTCACTATATCGCACCATACATTAAAACCAAACCGCACCTGGCTATGGCGCGGTACAAAAAGGTGCTGATTTTCGCGGGCCCAGTACCCAGTAGTTTTTAAAAATACCGCAGTTAGAAAACATGTTTCATCGGATCATAGTATTTTGTTTATAAAATTCTGGGTTTTCACCAATTTTGTTCAACAGATGGGTACAGATGGGTAGACATCACATTGTTTCACAAAATGTCTTCCATGGCACCATGGGATTTTCAGCAATTCTGGAAGTGTACAATTTTCAGTCAATTCTATTATCTTATTGTAGTAAAAACATGGCTTGTGGCATACCAAATTACTCAGAAAGAAATGATGAATCTAAACATGTATAGAACCAATATGGCGTCCATAAGAAAAACAAAAGTTTCGTTTGTTTTTGACGAATTCATTGGCGAAAAAGAAGTTACGACATAATTAAAAATGACATTTTTTGGTTTTTTCAAAATAGCTTGGGAACCGTTTGGAATTCAACTGTTTTCTGAACCGATTATGAAAGAGCACATAAATATACACTACTTTGTCCTTTAACCGACTTTCTATCTCTAATAATAACAAAAGTACCCATACAATCCAACGTCCCGTGAGACACACTGTATATAAAAAATGAAATGCAGGATAGTTGCTGGCATAAAACTTTGGACCCTCGCTTAATTTTTATATTATTTTTAGTGGCTATATATATTAAATACGATTCATGCTATAACCATAACTTATTTTTGTACTTAAATGGTCAATTTAAGTCGGTCAATTTAATTTTATTAGTTAATAGAAATAATATGTATCAAACCCTGTTTTACCAGATTTGTTATAAAGAAAAATAATAATAATTATTAATGTATTTAAAATGGGAAAATGCCAAATGTGGAATAATTGTGGATGTTGGTTCACGTCCTTGATGCGTACTTCTCTTAATCGACATGTAACAAACACATGTTTGTTCTTTTAAGTTTGTATTGATGGGTCACTATGTAAGAAGAATGTCATTGTGAGAATAAAAACAACTCGTCCTACACGTTTTGTAGATTAACTATTCTCGTAGGAATTTACTACTTATATGCAACATAGTGATTATAATTATCCAAAGCCACGTGCATTGTACCATCGAGAAATAAATAATGGAAATGTGTATTTATAGTGTGTCCAGGAAAGTCCGCATCATATGGAAATTTTCTTTATTATCCATTTCTCAGAAAATTTTATTCTTTATAAAAGTTTGCGACTTGTATGAAACCAAAACGGCAATAGTCAAATGTATAAATTTCGGTGCCATATACCCAGCGATTCAGAATATATGAATTTGTGATAGAGTAAGTACCTTTATTTTCATTATTATCGATACATTTTATTTGGAAATGTTGTTTAGAAGTACAAATTATATTCAAATATGAAGTCACAGCCATTTATCATGAAATTTTTCCCTTTTTTGTTTTTTTACAGACACAAATTTGTCAATGCAAGTGATCCTAAAAGGTCCATTTAAATCTATTTTTTTAGAAATTTTAATACATTTTTTACATTTTTTATTATTTTGGTATGATAACCAATGTTTATTTAGAACTAGCGCAAAATTGCTCAATTTCTTGATGCAAAGTTAATATTTCACCCTGTAGAAAATAATAGATCATACAATACCTAATACAGGAGCGTGACTTACCTTTAATTCAATTAATATTAATGACTGGATATGTTTATAATAGTAGTTATCCATCTAAGGCAAGCGATTATTTCGATCTTGGTGATATTTTCAATGAAAGACATCCGGACAACCAAATTGCCAATCCAACCATTTCTAGGATAATCAGAAAATTCAAGCAGACTAGGTCAGTTGAAAATCTCTTTAAGAAACACCACAAAAAATATGTTACCGAAAATAAGGAAGCAAGTGTACCAGTGTTGCAAACTGTAATCGAGCATAAAGCGACTTCGGCTCGACAAATTGCTTCTCACACCCAATACAGTAAATCAACAGCACATAACACACAAAAACTGAACAAATATCACCTTTATAAACGAAAATAACAACTAAACTGAAAGCAAGAGACTATAGCATCTGGTATGACTTCATTATTAGCGATAAACTTTGTTTGGAGATGTTGTTTAGAAGTAAAATTTATGTTGAAATTTGAAGTCACACGCACCTATCTTGATTCTTTTTTTTCTTTTTTTTTCCTTTTCTGTCCCTTTCAGTTTTTTTTTCAAACTCTTGTGATAAATAGTAGTAAATGCCAGTTATTGGTACTAGAAGCTTCCTAATAATCTATTTTATTAAAATTTGATTAAATTATTTATATTGTTTGTGATTTTCGTATGATAAGCAATGTTTATTTAGAATTATCTCAACATTACCTACACATTATCTGGGTACGAAGTTGATATTTTTCATCTACGTCATCATCATGTCTCTGTGTAGTGTCCCTACCGCTCTATGCATAAACACATTCTTCGAGAAAAAAGATTATTTAGAAAATTCCGTGGAATGCTTTGGATGCAATGTTGTCTAACTTCCTCTAAGTCTAAATGGTCATTGTTTGGGTACTTTCATCTTGACGTAACAAAAATAAATCTGAAGGTGTAAAGTCGGCGAATCTAGATGGCCAGTATCTCGATTCCGTTTTTTTTCTGCCTATCCAACGGTGGTCTAATTTCAGGTTTAAGAAGTTCTTGACGGTGTTTAAAAAAAAGCTGTTCACGCTGTTCACGTCCTGAAGATATAATTCTACATTTAAAGGAACAATTTTAAGATAGGTGGCTGTAACTTCATATTTGAATATAATTTTTTAAGTGTAAACAACATTTCCAGACAAAGTTTGTCAATAATAATGAAAATAAAGGTACTTTACTCTTATCACAAATTCATATATTCTAAATCGCTCGGTATATGGCAGCAAAATTTACATATTTAACTGTTGCCGTTTTGGTTTCATACAAGCCGCCAACTTTTATAAATAATAAAATTTTCTGAGAAATGGATAATAAAATAAATTTTCCATATGATGCGGACTTTCCTGGACACACTGTGTAGCCATGAGATGTACAAATCTGGTGGAACTTTCGTTTTCGGTTGCAATACTCCATTCAGCCATTAACGAAAAAAACAACTACGATACGGTTGATTTGGAAAAAAATCAGGCCAACAATGTTGCCCGCAAGAGACGATGTAGTAATCGCCGTTGCGACTGACATTTCGATTTTTAAACAACAATTTAACAAATTTAACAACAAGAGAATTACTAGAGGTGATTTTGCACGCTCATTAGAAGATCGTAAAATTGACATGAAACGTATAGAAAGGCGATTCTTTCAGCATTGATTATGCTTTCTCGTCTCCGTTCACAATATTGTTGGCTGCAAATAATATACAACGGTTCGATACTAACCTACGCCAACGAAAGTCACTGAACCCGCGTCCTAGTTGCCAACCGCAGCCCAGCACAGATGACCTGACCGATGGCCAAGTTTTTGCTTCAATGTCAACTTACATATAAACATGTTGTATAATATTTATAAGCACAAACACTCTGTTTATTTGAGTTTTTTTTTGCTCTACGCGGGAATGTTAAATTTGGGAAATTAATTTGTTCGGTGAAATACTGCTGAAACTAAAATTATTAATTTCAAATAATAAATTACCACGTGTTTAAAATTCAAAATGGTGAATTACGCGGGCTTAAATTAGCGGGCAAACTTTCAAAATGATAAATTACCGATGATATTAAGTTATGATGGCACCGGTGTGAACCTAGCGCCCGCGGATAGCTCCAAAAATACAGATTTTACGTCTTTGGCGATTTTTTGATACTCTGACTTTTGTACTTCCGTTCCGTTGAATCCGTAGCATCCGTTTGTACCTTTTTTCAAATCGTTTGTACTCATGCTCTTTCGAATGCCGTTTACCGTTTTTTGATATCTCAAAAAAGACAGATTTTACGTCTTTGGCGATTTTTTGGTACTCTGACTTCTGTACTTCCGGTCCCTTTGAGGTACAAACGATTTTAAAAGAGGTACAAACGGGTGCTACTCATGCTCTTTCGAATGCCGTTTACCGCTTTTGGATATATCAAAAAATACAGATTTTACGTCTTTGGCGATTTTTTGATACTCTGACCTTTGTCCTTCCGGTCCCTTTGAGGTACAAACGACTTGAAAAGAGGTACAAACGGGTGCTACTCATGCTTATTCGAATGGCGTTAGCCGCTTTTCGATATCTCAAAAAATACAGATTTTACGTCATTGGCGAATTTTTGATACTCTGACTTTTGTCCTTCCGGTCCCTTTGAGGTACAAACGATTTGAAAAGAGGTACAAACGGGTGCTACTCATGCTCTTTCGAATGCCGTTTACCGTTTTTTGATATCTCAAAAAAGACAGATTTTACGTCTTTGGCGATTTTTTGGTACTCTGACTTCTGTACTTCCGGTCCCTTTGAGGTACAAACGATTTTAAAAGAGGTACAAACGGGTGCTACTCATGCTCTTTCGAATGACGTTTACCGCTTTTGGATATATCAAAAAATACAGATTTTACGTCTTTGGCGATTTTTTGATACTCTGACCTTTGTCCTTCCGGTCCCTTTGAGGTACAAACGACTTGAAAAGAGGTACAAACGGGTGCTACTCATGCTTATTCAAATGGCGTTAGCCGCTTTTCGATATCTCAAAAAATACAGATTTTACGTCTTTGGCGAATTTTGGATACTCTGACTTTTGTCCTTCCGGTCCCTTTGAGGTACAAACGATTTGAAAAGAGGTACAAACGGGTGCTACTCATACTCTTTTGAATGCCGTTTACCGTTTTTGGATATCTCATAAAATACAGATTTTACGTCTTTGGCAATTTTTTGATACTCTGACTTTTGTACTTCCGGTCCCTTTGAGGTACAAACGATTTGAAAAAAGGTACAAACGGGTGCTACTTATGCTCTTTCGAATGCCGATTACCGCCTTTGAATATCTAAAAAAATACAGATTTTACGTCTTTGGGGACTTTTTGATACTTTGACTTTTGTACTTCCGTTCCCTTTGATGCATAAACGATTTGAAAAGAGGTACAAATGGGTGCTACTCATGCTCTTTCGAATGCAGTTTACCGCTTTTGGATATCACAGAAAATAGAGATTTTACGTCTTTGGCGATTTTTTGATACTCCGACTTTTGTACTTCCGGTCCCTCTCAGGTACAAACGGTTTGAAAAGAAGTACAAACGGGTGCTACTCGTGCTCTTTCGAATGCCGTTTACCGCCTCTGGATATCTAAAAAAATACAGCTTTTACGTCTTTGGCGATTTTTTGATACTCTGACTTTTGTACTTGCGGTCCCTTTGAGGTAAAAACGATTTGAAAAGCGGTACATACGGGTGGTACTCATGCTGTTTCGAATGGCGTTAACCGCTTTCGGATATCTAATAAGACACAGATTTTTCCTATTGGACGATTTTTAGAAACTCTGTACTTCCGGTTCTTTTGAGGTACAGATGATTTGAAGAGAGGTACAAACAGGTTCAAACGATTCTCTTTCGAATGGCGGTAACCAAATTTGAATATGTCAAAGTTGGGTGCTGGCTATTTTTTACAATTTAATAATTTTTTTATGTTTAAGGTACAAACGAAATTAATAGCGGTACAAACGGGTACAAAGTACAAACGATCCACGTTTAAAAAGTCTAACGTTTTTAAAGTCGGGTGTTCACACCGGTTATGATACCTACTTATGGCAATAAATATGTAGGGTAAAACCTTAAGGGCTAGTATTTTCACGTACCTACACAGCTCTCAATAGTAATATGACAGAGATGTCAGATTTGTTGGGCTATTTTAGCCCGTTAAATAAAAAAGATGCACCGGCTGTGATGAGTTGTGCGTGAACATAAGAAGCACGAGACACTACCCACCCGCCGCTTCTGACACATCTTCTCATTTAACGAACTAAAATAGCGCAACAAATCTGACAGTCACATAACTATTGAGGACTATGTAGGTAGGTGAAAATAACAGCTCTCAAAGTCATTATTTTGTAGATAACTACCAATATTAGATGCTTTTCGAGATTTAATAGTGGTATGTCATTATTATAATCAGGATAAATGTTCTTTACAAATACTATTTAGGCAGCAATTAAAAAAAAAGTACGTTAAACAGCATAAGTAAGTAGTTAGTACAAAATATTTAAATATGTCTTTGCTGGCAAAACAACAACGCTCGGTTTCACAAACAATGAGCATTATTTTATCCGGATCACCGGAACATTTTTTAATCGTCAATTCGATTGTAGGTAAATGACTTCTAATTTTAAATTTGACTTATTGGCTCCGCTGAATCGATCTCCATGGCTAAACGCTCATTCCACCGTCTACATGATCTAGCTATACAAACTATTAATGAGGACATAATAATAACAGCACATTTATTAAGAATTTTACACCCTATTTAAACTTCAGGTCGCAATTATTTACCACCTTTTTTAAGAACAACTTGCGTTGTAAGATCAGTATAAAGTTTAGGTGGAATAATAGTTATTTAATCAACAAGTATATTAAAAAGAGCTTCATAGTCGAGACTGTTTAACGCACGAGCGATTAGCGAGTCGATGTCATTTGAGGTCATATGACAATTTATGTAATTTGACATGGGCAGTTCTCGATAACGAAATGTTTTGATTGGATGATGTCAATTTACGTATGTTCGATTGGCTATAATGAAGTTGTTTTACTGTAAATAACAAATCATGCATTAATAGAAATCGTGCGTTTATACAACTGTGTAATGTAGTATATTATAAGTTTTTTATTATAATGCAAAAATTGGCGCACGAGTTGTTCTGGAACGAGTGCGCCAATACGTCTTATAAAACGAGTATTATATACTATTGTTCTACTTTGCGACATTAAATTTACATAAATTTCGAAAATTACGGTTTACATCTTATAATCTAGAGTAGTTTCATCTTCAACAGTTGGTAGTTGTGGTAAAACTGCTAAATACGATTGTGGCGAGTTAATAGCGATTGAGATGTCAGCAATATTTGACTCTTGACATCAATATCAGTAATCTTGGAAAACTAGAAGTTACTAGTACTCTAGTCTAGGGTTTTCATAATAACACCGAAAGCGATTTCGTTAGGAACGCAAAGTAGAAAAATTATTTTCTTTTCACTAAACATACTTATAAATAAACGATCGACGGAAAAATAAATAAATAAATCGTCGGGCCAACCTACACACAAAGAAGCAATCGGAATAAGTTACAATAGTATATTCATTCAATTAATAACATACAATACCATATTAATACGTCATAAGATACAATAGGATGTTATTACTATTGAACATTATTCTGATTGCCTCTTTGTGTGTTCAATGGCTGATTGGTCCGACGATCCAGATGGTGTTGCTGTTGTTTATATCGTTGTTACTTAAAACTGTATACTCGTTATTGAATGAAAAATGAGAAACTGATCATATAAATTAGAAGTCAAGTTACAGTCAAGGCTCAAAAACCGTAATACGTCTTCCAGACTCTCGTGAGACATAGCGAGTGACCGCGAATCGGGAGTGTGTGGATGCCACATTCACACAAATCCGCTAACATTCGAATTGCCAGTAGTCTCTACGGATGCAGATAGTCGGATAAAAATCACGCATTCGGCGAGTGGCTCGCTTCTTTTGTACGCCCTCGCTTCGATCCATTCAAACTGGATTTTTGACGCGGCTCATAGCAGTTTTTGTCGGTACCGAAGGTATTATTTACGACAGGGGTCTGATTTATGACATCAAGCACGTGCGGTTACCACGTTCGAGCATCAATGCAACCCGAAAAGTAGGTAACGAATGGAATAATTATTTAGTATTGAAATAACAAAATTAAAAAATATTGACCACAATAAATTTATATGCAAAATACAAATAGTTTACATTGATATTAAATTTAATATCCGATAGTATTTTTTTCTCTATTTGTGACGTCCCCATTACTATAATTTGTCAGCAAAAAAATCACATACGCAAAGTTAAAATGGAAAATATACCAGATAATGATATTTACTTCTGTATTATTGAAGAAATGCAAATGTATATCAAGAAATTAACCATCCGTATTATAAGATTACCGTATTTAACAAAATTAAAATTAATAGCAATATTAAATCAATAATTAATTAATTAAGAATATATCTCTTTCAAATTAATCTTATCAGTTCCAAGTTGTTCAAGTCTTATTTTTCTATGATGTCTGAATCTATTGTATCGTTTTAGATATTATTATAAGATATTATAATAGATATTATTATATTATATTATATCGTTGTTACATACCAGTATACAGGGTTGGTCAACATAACCGGAGCACCTAAATAATTGTCCAAACGTAAACATTTAAAAAAAATCACTTGTTTGATTTTTTTTAAAATGTTTACCTTTCCGTAATCTAATAGAACACACATATTTACATTTTATAATTCTAAGATTAAAACCATAAATTTTTTTGTAGGAATCATATGTTATACAATGCATCACTTTTTAGTTATAAGCAATCAATCAAAACTCAAACTTTTATTTTAATTAAACGGATAAAAAATAACAAAACAATTAAATAGAATTAAATTAAATGTTCAGACAGCAAATTAAAATAAATGTGTATGTATGTGGGGAAATATTCAGTTTCAAAGTTCAGGAGTTTTAATTAATTGCTGATAACTAAAAATAATGCATTTTATAAAAAATGGTTCCTACAAAAAAATTCTTAGAAATAATCTTAGAATTAAAAAATGTAAAAATGTACAGTATTTGTTTTATTTGAAAGAGGAAATTTCGATAGCTAGTTTTAAACAAACAAAAAATGTTTTCTTTTTTTTAATTTTTTAATTTTCTTTACGGTTGGAGAATTATTTAGTTGTAATTTTAACTCTGTATGGATATGCACTATATTATTTGATTTATACCGCAATACATTATACAAAATAATCAAATAATAAGTATGCAAATATTTAATTTTTATTTATGGAAAAGCGTATTACTGTCTTATATTACTATATAAATAAATAAATAAATACTTGCTTTATTGTTCACTCATACAAAAAAAACAATACAAACTATAAATTCAAGATAATCAGTGAACAAATGGCGGGATTCAATTAAAATTGCTCTTCCATTTAACCAATAAAATAAAAAAAAAGAATAAACAACAAACATGAATAAACGAAAACAAACTCGCTCCGTGAAAATTGCCCTTATCTGCCTGCGCCTTGATACATCATGCCCACTCACAAAATCAATAGAAACATAATTTAATTTAAATGAACTAGAAAAATTAAACAGAAAAGAAGAAGATATCTGTTATATTGATATATACCATATATACTGATATATGGTATCTAATATAAATGATCAGAATAATAAATTAATAGCATTTAAGAAATTTTTCAAATATTTAATATATTTTATATTAAATTTTTATTTACGTTATTAAATTAATTATTAATTAATAGTAACCACAATTTCAATAAAAGTACGCACACACACTATACGCTGAGGCAGCGGCTACTTCAGCGACGTACATTCTAAGTCACCCGCAGATGAACACTGAATGCACGAGCCGAACGCCGATAATGTGGGTGGCCTTCTTTGACCGCTATGTCTCACCCAGCCTCGCCGAATTATTCGGGCTGAGTGTGGAGCTAGCATAAAGATGAAGGCGCAGTGCTTCTTAACAGGATTACAGATTTTCCCGGAAAATATAATGTATATAATCTCAAACAGAGTAAGATCAATATCAAATTTTGTATTTTTTAATGGCTACATCAATAGAACAATTATAATAAATTTCAATCAAATCCAAGTTGTTGAGGAACAATACTGTCTTTATTTGATGTCGTATAACCATACGTTGAACTGGCCGGAACTTAATACGGAGCAAAAAAAATACACATACAAATTAGACTAACAAGCGGAAATGTAAGATAGTTATATGAAATACCTATTATAACACAAATTGTTTGTTATCTATTGACAGAAATGAAAAAATGATCAACCTTGCAATAATCATCCTGTTGACGGGATGTGTATCTAACGACTATCTAATGACCTATGATGGGGCGAAGACCGTATCAAACGGGGCAGTTATATTATTTGTTGCTATGGGTCAACGAATGGCATCAGTTTAAAATAACCAAGCGGACCGTTAACATTTTGATATGGAGTTCGGGACATTGTATCTTTGCTGTTAAAACTGATATATTTAACGCTTTCGATTAACATTACCATGGTCGAAGTTTGATCCTATGCATGGAGTAATTAAGGCACTTGAACACGTTCTAAATGACTCTGCCACATATGCATAACAAATTCATATCAATATTTTCAAAGCTGGGCACAAAAGCGTTAATCCGTTAATTGTTAATTAACGAAGTTAAATTTTTCGTTAACGAATTAACTTTTAGTTTACTTTCAAAACCATTAGCGCACTGACTAACTTCCGCTACATTACTCATCCGTTAATTCAAGTCCGTTAAATCGGAAATATCAATAAATATTTCAAATAATTGTATATGTGCAAAGTGCAAGTTCGGACTTGGTTTTGTTTACGTGTGTGACGTACTACTTTGTCTGACGTGGCGTCCGTATATAAAGCATGCGCGCGAGTTGTTTTGTTGTTAGTTGTTTCAACTCCAACCCCCTTAAGCCCCCTGTACTTCATTCTGTGCAATTCAAACGCGCAATTAAATTCGTCAAGTCCAATGTAATTTTTTGTTTTACTCTATGAAACATTTTAAAATTACCAAGTTACATGGAATTAGGATCAGTTCTAAATATGTAAGTGCGTGCGTTTATAGCAACATTCTAGAAATCTTTGTCTAAAATGAGAATTTTGCGACACCACTGTGTATAGATTTATTAAACTTTGTACAAAGTAGCGTCAATGAAATATTACAAAGCATCACAAGACTACATTATATTATATAACACATTTTATCCTGTAGTGCTTCTCAATACTTCCCTAGCCTCTGCCATTGAGTATGGTGGACTGGTGCAGTACAGGGTTTTTAATGTTTTCTTAAGTTGTTTAGATGGTAGGTCTTGTTGCTCACGTGTGAGGCAGTTGTATAAGCTGGTGGGGATAGATGCGAAACATAACCTATTCCGCATTTCGTTATTTGTTATTGTTTGCTGTGATTTAAAAACTGTGTGTGGAAGAAAAGCGTAACCAAATAATTTAATAGCAAAGCATGGAGGTTATGTTTGCTACCAACCCAAAGCAACTATTGTTGTCAAAAAATAAAAATCACTGATGTTCAAGCCATGCGATTTATTAAAGTTGCACAGATGTAAATACTGTACAAATTGTCATAAAATTGCATGTGATTTTTCAAAACTGCATTGATGAAAGTGCAGGTTTGAACTGCATAGATATAAAAGTAGCTTTAGTTGATCTTTTCATCTATGTATCTCGCAATGTAGTTCTTCTAGTTACCACTGTACGTAGTTTGAAAAGTTTCTAAGGCAATTTTTACATATGCAACCGCAAGAAAGGTCCGCAGTTATTTGGGTTGCATACTCACCGGTAGATCGGCACTCAACATAACCTATATTTTGTATAAAAAGTTAACCATTAGCGGTTAACTTTAACTTCCGTTACATTTGTAACAAATTAACGGACTATCGGTTAACGAAGTTAACTTTTTCGTTAACGGATTAATGATTAACGAAGTTAACTTTCTGATTAACTTTGCCCAGCTTTGAATATTTTGTTTTTTTTTCATAGAATTCATCCAAATATCTGAATATTTGTCAGTTACCAATAAAACTCTGCAATTAGCTCATTGTTGTCCAATAACATTCGTAATTGGTAAAAACAACTTTAACTTAAAACTTTTAAAATTTATAAAAGTAAGTTTCATAGCTTATTATACCTAAGGTGAGAAGACGTCCCGCTTTTTCACATTTTGTCCCGCGTACCGCGGACATACAAAAGATGTCTGTCTGTCTTTTTAAGAAAATCTAAAATGTTTAGCTAGATAATTACTACATAAGTGATATGGTATACATATTGTTCTTACATATTTGATCCAAACATACTTTTTTAAATCGTATGATGAGAAGCAGTAAGTGTATTTTAAAATAACATTTTGGGGTACGTACCGATGATGTTAGCGTCATATACAGTGTGTCCCACGGGACGTTGGATTGTATGGGTACTTTTGTTATTATGAAAGGTAGAAATTCGGCTAAATAGGCAAAGTAGTGCATATTCATGTGCTCTTTCATAATCTGTTCAGAAAACAATTGAATAGCAAATGGTTCCCAAGTTATTTTGAAAAAGCGAAAAAATATATTTTTTATTATATTTTTCAAGATGGTGATTATACTTCTGAATGGGTAGTAATTCCTCTCCGTTTATGTCTTATATCTAAATAGTTCCTCACAATGTGACCATTTTGTGCAGGTGCTCCGTCTTGTTGGAACCTCATACCTTGGCGTAAGGCCAACGGTTTATCGTCCATTCTTTCTTCCACGTCCTCAGAGAGTAGTATTGCCGATACCTCTCCGAAGTTAAATTTTTGTAATAAAAAATTGGTCCGATTAATCGGTTGGCCACTATACCGCACTGTGCAAAAAGGTGCTAATGTGGAAATAAAGGACTCCATGCCACCAGATTGTTGTAAACTTCAATAAAACTCAAGGAGTGAGAATCTGGTGTTATTTATTGTACTTAAAGGCTACATGTTTCGAAAGCTTCGTTTCGTCTTCAGGCCTTGCTGCAAAAACAATTAAGAATGAATATGTTGTAATGTATGAGCGAAAGGGAAGCAATTATAAAAATCACAAAAAATATAAAAATGTCGGACAAAACAATTTACCGTCATAATTCGCTGTCAATGAAACATGTGGTGTTTTACAGGTTATCTCTCGTTGTAAGGATACTATTGCAGAAATTTCGGTTTGCGGTTACAATGAACACAATAACTAACTAATCACTAACACTTAGAGTACAAATACAGTTCAAAATCGTATTGTGCGTTGCACCACACGTCGAATGGAAGAGTTACGTCTTAACCTAAAATTCGTTGTAGTCACATGACCAATAATTCAACCATTATCGTGATTCGGCGCAGTTTCACTGGAGGGAATTTTAAAAAGTTTAAGAAATAGTCTATTCGGGTTAATTTCAATAGCCTGGTTCAGTAGCAGGTCTGGTGCTCTTAAATGTCTCTTGAATATTTCGAATTCTTCATAAATATTTAGTTTTTTTGATTTTTTAATTTCATGTAGTAGTCTTAAGTTAGTAACGTCTATTTTGTGGTTAGTTTCCTGGATGTGTTTGTAAACGTATGAGTCACGATTATGTGTGTGTTCCCGAAACCTAATCCCAATATTTCGGCCCGTTTGTCCAATGTATTGTTTGTCACAATCTGGACAGGTAATTTCATAAATGCCGTTTCTAGATAACTTGTCAGATTGAAATTTGTGGTTGGTTATGGAGT
Source organism: Aphodius sticticus (assembly GCA_963966075.1). NCBI lineage: Eukaryota > Metazoa > Arthropoda > Insecta > Coleoptera > Scarabaeidae > Aphodius > Aphodius sticticus. The sequence goes on along the minus strand of OZ014512.1, from coordinate 634,443 downwards.
TGCCTAACTTGCAGGTGCTTTTAAAGGAAATATTAATGTTAAATTTCTTAAGTGTGTTTTGTAATTGGTAAGAAGTGTGTCCCTGATAATTTAAAGATATGTACCTGTTGAATAAAGTGTGATTTGGGTAAATGGCGTTTAAAATTTTCTTTTTTTGTATATTATCAAAGATATTCTGAACAAAGGTTTTGTCGTATCCGTTATTTTTGGCAATTAACAATATATTAAAAATTTCTTTATTAAAGTTATCTTTATTCAGGGGAACGGTGAATAATCTGTTTATGAAAAATCGGAAGGCAGCCTGCTTGTTTGAATTGGAATTAAATGATTGTTTGGGAATCACAGTATCGGTGGTGGTAGGTTTTCGAAAAATGTCAAAGTCTAGTTTATTATATTGGAGGTTTTTCATGATAACAACATCTAGAAACCGTATTCTATTGTTATGTTCTGTCTCTAGTGTGAATTCTAAAGGTCCTATGTTGTTGCCTTTAAGATAAAGGTCCCGAACAATTTCAACCACTACAAGAATACACTACAATTACGACTGGTGCACCTACGACTAAAAGAACACTGGAGAGAGAGAGAGACCTCATAGATAAGAAGATGAAATTCCTACACAGACTTCTCAATAAGAAACTTCACTACATAGAATACACTAATGTCATGGAGAAGCTCGAGGAAAGAATATATTACGAAACCTACGAAGACACCAAGAAGAGAAAGAGAAAGTTAAATAACCTCCTACATAACAACCAACGACGAACAACAACTCCCGATGAAGACAAGTTCCAAGTCAGAAGAATGAAGAGCGAAAACAGCAGCTACACGCTAAACCTTAATACTGAACAAGACACACACCGATTTGCGACCAGATACACTAACCTGACAGACACTGATTTTGACGAAGAAGAACGGGAGCTCCTCAACAAGGGCCACAAATACAGTCTATCCCATGGAAAAATAAATCACATCGATACAGCCATAGAACTGGAAACTCAGCTGTCCGGACATAGAGACTACATCCCCCTTAGACAGGAAGTACTTCCCATTTTGAAAAGAAAAAACCCTCTCGATCTCACGAAGAGAAGACGACACGACGCACAAGATAAAGACATTATTACCCGAATCAAGACCAAAATAACCCAGAACAACATCACCGTCACCTACGGTGACAAAAACGCAGGTTTGGTGCTCTTACCTACTAACATTTATATGCAAAAAACCCTAACTTTTTTCAAAGATAATAATATCTTCGTTATCAATTCTAATCCTATGAAAAAACTTACCAATGAAGTTAGATGCACAGTCAAGGAAGCTCAAAGCACTCTAAAATTACTCAATTACAATACAGGCAATCTGATCGAAATGAACCCTAAACCTCCCACCCTTTTCAGTCTCATAAAACTCCATAAGGAGGATAAAAGCATTCGGCCCATCGTAACCAATATCAGTACTCCCACAGGTAAACTTGCCAAATGCCTCCAACAGATCATCCTACATAAATTTAATTTTAAATCCGAATATTCAATTTCTAATACTTCTAATCTAATAAATAAATTAACAAACTTAAAAATAGACGTTAGCTGTAAACTAATATCTTTTGACATAAAAAATCTTTATACCAATGTCCCCATCTTGGATACTATTAGGATAATAAATAATTTTCTTCTAGATAATTTACATAGACACCCCGTACTGAGCTTCTTTGACATTGCTAACTTGATCGACCTGCTACGAGTGGTCACTAAACAGAATTTCATGTTGTTTGACAAAAAATTTTATAAAATGTCCGATGGCTTACCAATCTCACCAAATCTCGCTTACCAATCCGATGGCTCATCAATCTCAGGCCTAATGGCTGAATTCTACGTCAGTGAACTTGAGAAAGAATTGTTTTCCTACAAATATAGCCTGATAACTACCAACATTCTATTCTACGGTCGTTATGTTGACGACATCCTCATTGTATATAGGGGAAGTAACTCCCAAATATCTGCACTGTATAACATTCTGAACAACATAGGACCTTTAGAATTCACACTAGAGACAGAACATAACAATAGAATACAGTTTCTAGATGTTGTTATCATGAAAAACCTCCAATATAATAAACTAAACTTTGACATTTTTCGAAAACCTACCACCACCGATACTGTGATTCCCAAACAATCATTTAATTCCAATTCAAACAAGCAGGCTGCCTTCCGATTTTTCATAAACAGATTATTCGCCGTTCCCCTGAATAAAGATAACTTTAATAAAGAAATTTTTAATATATTGTTAATTGCCAAAAATAACGGATACGACAAAACCTTTGTTCAGAATATCTTTGATAATATACATAAAAAGAAAATTTTAAACGCCATTTACCCAAATCACACTTTATTCAACAGGTACATATCTTTAAATTATCAGGGACACACTTCTTACCAATTACAAAACACACTTAAGAAATTTAACATTAATATTTCCTTTAAAAGCACCTGCAAGTTAGGCAACTCCATAACCAACCACAAATTTCAATCTGACAAGTTATCTAGAAACGGCATTTATGAAATTACCTGTCCAGATTGTGACAAACAATACATTGGACAAACGGGCCGAAATATTGGGATTAGGTTTCGGGAACACACACATAATCGTGACTCATACGTTTACAAACACATCCAGGAAACTAACCACAAAATAGACGTTACTAACTTAAGACTACTACATGAAATTAAAAAATCAAAAAAACTAAATATTTATGAAGAATTCGAAATATTCAAGAGACATTTAAGAGCACCAGACCTGCTACTGAACCAGGCTATTGAAATTAACCCGAATAGACTATTTCTTAAACTTTTTAAAATTCCCTCCAGTGAAACTGCGCCGAATCACGATAATGGTTGAATTATTGGTCATGTGACTACAACGAATTTTAGGTTAAGACGTAACTCTTCCATTCGACGTGTGGTGCAACGCACAATACGATTTTGAACTGTATTTGTACTCTAAGTGTTAGTGATTAGTTAGTTATTGTGTTCATTGTAACCGCAAACCGAAATTTCTGCAATAGTATCCTTACAACGAGAGATAACCTGTAAAACACCACATGTTTCATTGACAGCGAATTATGACGGTAAATTGTTTTGTCCGACATTTTTATATTTTTTGTGATTTTTATAATTGCTTCCCTTTCGCTCATACATTACAACATATTCATTCTTAATTGTTTTTGCAGCAAGGCCTGAAGACGAAACGAAGCTTTCGAAACATGTAGCCTTTAAGTACAATAAATAACACCAGATTCTCACTCCTTGAGTTTTATTGAAGTTTACAAAAAGGTGCTGATTTTCGCGGGCCCAGCACCCAGTAGTGCGTCTTCTTTCAGTTAAAACTATCGCATTTAGTAAATATGTTTCATCGGACCATAATTTTTTTTTACTTAATCATATGTAGTATGTAAAGTACTGTAATCGTGCCAAAAAAATTTTTTGAGATTTTAGCGGAAATATGTCTTTTTGGGTCCCCTGATCATTTTTGACCAAGGTACAAAAAAAGTCTGTGTGTGTGGATGTGGGTGTGTGTGTGTGTGTGTGTGTGTGTGTGTGTGTGTGTGTGTGTGTGTGTGTGTGTGTGTGTGTGTGTGTGTGTGTGTGTGTGTGTGTACCCGTTTTTTGTGGCGACGATTCCGGAGAAACTACTAAAGGTATCGGGACGAAACTTCATATTTAGAAGTTTCATGGCCAAACTTAGAGCTGAAAAGCTTTCTGTTAAAAAGGGTCCAAAGGTCTTAGCATTTTTGAAAGATTTTGTAAATAAGCCGGCATTTCTGGAATTTCGTCGAAATAGTTAAATAATAAATTAAACTAGAGGAAATGCTGAATAATTTATGACTTTGGCATTTTTTGGTACAATCAATAGTTTAGCTGCATGAGCAAATTCTATTTCATCGAGATCGGTCGTACTGCATTAAAATTAGTAGCCAGGATATGTCAGATTAGATGTCAGATGTGATTATAATGACGGTAGACAGTGTCAAACGCTAGTACTTTCACAATACTACTGTCAATACAAGCTGCGTTCGGATATTGAACACCGTTAAGGTGCGCTTTCATTAGTGCTAATGGCAGTGTGGTAGTAGACGCCATTATAGTATTTCTAATAGAATTTCATTACGACATGTGAGAAACACTATAATTTCGTCTGCTACCACCGCCATTACCTACCATTGCCACCAATCGGAACGCACCTTCACACTTTCTACACCCAATAACACGTGTCATTTGGACGGTGTACCCGGTGTCAACAGAGTACAATATCCGAACGCAGCTTTAATCGATTTATCTGTCTAGGTCTACTAGTTTAAGTTTAATGCAGACATAGCCGATCTCGATCAAATAATATCTCATGCACCTAAACTATTAATTTTATACATAGTATGATAAAGTCATGTGCCTGGCCACATCAGATTTTTTTACTTTATCATAGTATTGTAATCGTGCCAAAAAAAAATTTTGGGATTTTAGCGGAAATATATCTTTTTGGGTCCCCTGAACATTTTTGACCAAGGTACAAAAAAATGTCTGTGTGTGTGTGTGTGTGTGTGTACCCGTTTTTTTTTGTGGCGACGATTCCGGTGAAACTACTAAAGGTATCGGGACGAAACTTCATATTTAGAAGTTTCATAACCAAACTTAGAACTGAAAAGCTTTCAGTTGAAAGGGGTCCAAAAGAACTGGATGTTTAGTCTTATCATTTTTGAAATATTTTGCAAATAAGCCGGCATTCATTTCCAGTCAAAAATGTCTGGAATTTCGTCGAAATAGTTAAATAACAAATTAAAGATGAGGAAATTCTGAATAATTTATCACTATGACATTTTTTGGTACAATCAATAGTTTAGCTGCATGAGCAAATTCTATTTCATCGAGATCGGTCGTACTGCATTAAAACTAGTAGCCAGGATTTGTCAGATTTTTTGATTCTAATGTCAGTAGGTAGTGTCAAACGCTAATGTTTTGACAATAACTTCTGTCAATATAAGCTGCGTTCGGATATTGTATTACACTTTTTACACCCAATAACACGTAAGTGTCATTTGGACGGTGTACCCGTTGTCAACGGAGTACAATATCCGAACGCAGCTTTAATCGACATATCTGTCTAGTTCCACTAGTTTTATTTTAATGCAGACATAGCCGATCTCGATCAAATAGAATCTCATGCAGCTAAACTATTAATTTTATATATAGTATGATAAAGTCATGTGCCTGGCCACATCAGATTTATTTTAAATATCAAAATAAAAATACCCACTTTTTTTTATAAAATTGTTTCACAAAATGTCTTCCATGGCACCATGCGATTTTCAGCAATTATCGAAGTGTACAATTTTTAGTCAATTACTAGAAACGGGGCAGACCTATAGGTCTGCGCATCGCCTAGACGGGTAGATCGCCGATTCGGGTAGTTAGCCGATCCGGGTAGATCGCCGATCGTCTTATTGGGCAAAGTCGCGCAAGCGCGACTTTGCCGTCTACGGTACTCGCAAAAATTGATTGTAAAAATGTTTAAAAAATAAAAGAAAACAAATCTAAAACAAAACCAACCAACCAACCGACCAACCAACCACCCACCCACCCACCCAACCAACCAATATTCTGAGTAAAATTTTTCACATGGCTAACAAAAACAAATATCTGTGTGTGACTTTTTTTGTCAAGGTTAAAACTTTCTAAAGGTCCCGACTAAAAAATAAATAAAAATTAAATTAAAAGTTAAAACTGCCAAATTAAAATAAATTTGTTTGCATGTGGAAAAACATTCTTGATTACAAATTCAGGAGTTTTGCTTATAATTAAAAATAACGCATTTAATTAAAAAATGATTCCTACAAAAAATTCTTAGAGAATTAATCTTAAAATTAAGAAAATTAAAAATATACAGGGTGTTATTAGAAAAAGAAAAGGTTACAGCATTTTCATTATAAAAAACATTAAATGTATATTTATACGATAGCATCTTTAAACTTTTGAACCTTTGTTGAATTTTGTTTGGACATTGTTTGCGTTTGGAGAATTATTTGGGTGTTCCGGTAATTTTCACTAATGTTTTATTGCTGATAACTCAAAAATGATCGATTTATAAAAACATGATTTTTACAACAAAATTGTTGGAGTTAGTATAAGAATTAAAAAATGTCAAAATACTCCTGTATATTGTTCTATTTAAAAATGGAAATATTACAAAATACCCGGAATAAAATGAATACAAAAAGCTTTTATTTGAAAACATATTGAAATTGTTTACTGTCGGAGAATTATTTAAACATTCCGGTAATTATGACTAACCCTGTATATTTGTATTTTCAGCCAGACCAAAAAAAAAGCCAATATGTCACACTTATTAAAATAAAATCGCACAATGTTTCTTCAAAAAATATAAAATCGAGAATAGATTACTCAATTGCCACTGTTAACATAGCGATACAACATTTATTCTTAGTTTTATGTTTTAAGAATAAAACTTATTCTTAAAAATTTAAGAATAAAATCCATAAATAAACTTTCAACTAAAACTTATTACTGAGTAAAAACTTAAATATGAGCATTTAATTAGAAAAAATTTGAATACAATTTTCAAAAAATGAGTATTAACAAATACATACTGCAATAAAAGTTTAATATTTAGGTTTTGTTATAATTTATAAATACAGATACCTATAAAGACAGAAATGCTAGCTGCAATGAAAAACAGCTTGCTTTCTCAATTCCTTAAAAAGTTACAGCCATTAACAGCCATTACAAATAATATTTTTGCATAGCTTTGCAGATCAAGATACTTACCTCTTAAGTCATTTACATCTTTTTGGCAAGGTTTTTTTCATATTATATTTTTGCATAGATTTAAACATAAAGGTATTACGGTAAACATGCAGAGAAGGCACCCAAATTTGCGCGTGCACCAGGGTGCTATGGGAGGCGGCGTAGGTATGCAACGTTGCCACGTATCTTTTGTTTAGTTCTTAACAGCTGACCGTATATTAAGGTTATCCTGTAGTGATCAAGAGTGCGTTTTGTATGATTTTACTGGGCTAAAAATATAAATGCAAATTTGTTCATTTTTATATTATATTTATTAACACATTTTAACAAATAGAAATTTAAGTTTATTAAATAAATATGTGCATTTTCAGAAGTTACGGGTCGTTACCCTCAACAGATGCATTCGCGTCGAGGCTAATGGTGTACGCGATGTAGACCAGGGTTCATTTGAAAAATAAAATCAAATTTGTACATTAATTACACAGTATTGCCTATCGGTTGACCTTTTTGGGTTGATATGAAAAAAAAATTATACATTTTATTGCAATATTTGCATAAAAATAGCACAATTATGATTATTATTATTGAACAAAATATGTTATCAACAAACTCAAAATTGTCTACGATGGTACTTTCAATGAAAGAAGTTGCTTTCATCGATTTTCACAATCTTAGCCGTGTAATCGTTGTTTTGAAGCTACCAATTATAGGGTCGATTACCGTAACGGCCTTTTCGCACGGGACACGGCGTCCGTGCGTTTTTATCCGTGTACGGTCGTTGTGTAGCTTTTCACACAACACGGATTTCAAACAGCACGGCACGGTACGTGTGAAAGTTTCGATTTAATCTCATACACTTCGAACCGTACACGGACGCCGTGTCCCGTGTGAAAAGGCGGTAAGAGTAGAATCTGGTCCTAGTTTTTCCACACGGGCACGGGCAATATCCTTCTGAGAGATTTTTCTCTACCGTAGGTAAAGCATTTGCACAAGCTTTGCTAAAGTCGAACGACTCTTTGAAAAAAAGGATATGTTCCTAACGGAGCACAACTTGTCGAAAGTTCGACACTTCCACGTATGCCCATCGGAATTTCTGGCTCGCCTAGTGAAAGACATGGGAATCTGAAATTGAGTATTTTGTTATCGAACGCACGCTTTCTTTATTTATACGGCGATAATACCTCACAATCATTGCAGAGCAGCACCTATCTAACAAACACCATAGCTCCTGTCATAGTATCCTCCTCCAAAACTTGCCCGGCATCCACTATTGATGGACGGGCTTGCACATCCATTTAAATAAACAAAACAAAATCCACAGGTAACTAACCTCAAAGATACACCAATGCTAAATAGCAAACTATTGCGGATATGGGAGCTTTGTTTTGCTTGTAGTCTTGTGGTAAATCAGTCAGAATGGCAAACCTTTACCAGCCAAAGATCCCTAGCGTACCGCAAACATCAGTAACAGATGTGTATTTATTACTTATCGCGTATACTTCGTCGGTCGTCGCCCATTTCGGCAAAGGTGACACAACTGCCAGAGGTGGGCCCCTGTGCGCACAAAGCGCAGTTCTTCTTGATAGGATCGCGTGCGTGGTTCTTTTCAATGGCTATATATCCTCCAATTATATAAAATGTACCCTACGCTCGCACTTTTCTTGCCGAGCGTTGTTTATAAGATGACGACTCCTGACATATTCAGAAATGCCAACTAAAGCGCTCGAAAATTCCCTAGCGTACCTAAAATCCCCTAAAAACATACAGTTGATTTATAATATCAAAATATAGATAATATACGTACGAATGAAGCCTTCATTAGTAGAATAAAAAAATATGTACATTGTTAAGCTGCTGAAGCACTCTTGTCCCCGGCGGCGCGTTATTTATTATTTTCCGTTGGAAATTCTTGAACCTAAAGGTAATTATAGTCGCATAGTTACCAGGGAACGCCCGGAACAACATTTTATTGCATATTCTGGCCGCAATTTAAGCCATTTCGAGCAAAACCATAGCACCGAGGATAAACGCGCTGTCATTTCAAGGATTTCAAACACGGAACTGTCATTTTATTATCGATTGTCATGAATTTCGGAAATTTTCCGAAAATGACAATTATTGACGTTCGTAAAGCCTACCTACGGTGGTCGGCGACGATTCTGTTCACTTCTGCGAGCCCATCTTACGGCACTTTAGGCAAAAACCGCGCGAGCTTTGCTAAAATTACGGCGATTTCGACCATTTCGACAGCGGCGAGCGGAGAACTGTCAGTTTGTTGAGCCCGTTGCCTGGCGACGGTACAGGCCCAAATAAAAAGGCATAAATTTAGTCAAATTTGGAATTTTTTTTTCGAAAACGGTGCAAAAAATCGTGCAAATCTCAAACCTAAGTGCTGTAGTTGTCAAAATTGTTGCCAAAATTCGCGTTTCTGGCGCCCAATTTCGCTTTTTCGAGGAGTAGACCTCTCCCCCGATCGGCCAAAATTTGTAAACTTCTCGGGGGGAATGTGTTAGCTTTTTAGTATATAAGGACTAGGAGAATGTGCAGGCCTAATAGGCCTGCTGGTCGACCTAGGTAGATCGCCGAAGCGTTAAGAGGGAAACAAAAAGCCCGGATGCTGCTACACGCGCGACGTGATTATCTCGTACGTTCGAAGCGGTTACGGGGCGCCATCTATTGCTTCGTAGCGTAATGCCAACAGCGACATGATGATGTGCCGCCGTCTGGCGACCGCGTCGCGAAGCGCGCGGCCGTTGCATAGCAACCTCGATCGGTTGCCATGGCGACGCGCTGACCTGTACACTCCTAAAGCATAATCCATAAATTTACCCGAATCGAGGTAAAAAATAACGAAAACTGGGCCGAAAATGGACGAAATCGAAGGCCTAAGCGCTGTAGAATCCAATTTTAGGCGGAAAATCGGCGCCTGCGGCGCCGATTTTCGCTTCTCCGAGGAGCAGACCCTTCCCCCGATTCGCCGATTTTCGTAAACTTCTTGCGCGGACTGTGTTAGACTTTTAGTATATAGTAGGGATAGGGAAAGGACTAGGAGAATGTGCAGGCCTAATAGGCCTGCTGGTCGACCTAGGTAGATCGCCGAAGCGTTAAGAGGGAAACAAAAAGCCCGGATGCTGCTACACGCGCGACGTGATTATCTCGTACGTTCGAAGCGGTTACGGGGCGCCATCTATTGCTTCGTAGCGTAATGCCAACAGCGACATGATGATGTGCCGCCGTCTGGTGACCGCGTCGCGAAGCGCGCGGCCGTTGCCTAGCAACCTCGATCGGTTGCCATGGCGACGCGCTGACCTGTACACTCCTAAAGCATAATCCATAAATTTACCCGAATCGAGGTAAAAAATAACCTAAACTGGGCCGAAAATGGACGAAATCGAAGGCCTAAGCGCTGTAGAATCAAATTTTAGGCGGAAAATCGGCGCCTGCGGCGCCGATTTTCGCTTCTCCGAGGAGCAGACCCTTCCCCCGATTCGCCGATTTTCGTAAACTTCTTGCGCGGACTGTGTTAGACTTTTAGTATATAGTAGGGATAGGGATAGGGATATTATCTTATTGTATTTAAATATGGCATGTGGCATACCAAATTACTCAGAAACAAATGGTGAATCCAACGATGTATAAAAACAATATGGCGTTCATAAGAAAAACAAAACTTTCGTTTGTTTCTGACGAATTTATTGATGAAAAAAATTTTAAACTGACACAAAAAAGTGCCTTTATAATGTCAAAACGCTTTTTTGATTGGATCACAAATAAATAAGTTATGACCATAATTAAATAAATGACATTTTTTGGTTTTTTCAAAATTGCTTGGGTACCGTTTGGAATTCAACTGCTTTCTTAACAGGTTATGAAAGATCACATAGACACTACTTTGTCTATTTAACCGACTTTCTATCTCTAATAATGACAAAAGTACCCATACAATCCAACGTCCCGTGAGACACACTGTATAAAATATTAAATATAAAATAATTATAGTATATTATAATACAAGTTTTATAAGACAAAAATTGACGCACGAATTGCCCAAAACGAGGGTTGTTGCAAAGAGTTAAGTGTATTTCTTTATTGGGATGACAAATGCTCTTATAAAGGGTGATCAAAATTGGGCTTTAGGATTTGTTCTTTTAATAAAACTCAAGATGATTGAAAATCCGAATTTTATTGTTACTAGTGTAAAGTATAGACTTGGCAAATTTATGTGTGAAATACATGGTGAAATATGATGTCGACCAAGTGCCCTCCATACTGACAAGATACCATTCTTTTAGCAAAGTTTTCCGTAACTAATTCCAATAAATGTGGTTCGATTTCAGCAATTGCACGTCGGATGTTCTCCTTTAGTTCTTGAATCGTAGCAGGTTTGTTGACATCGATCCTTTCCTTCAAATAACCCCAGAGGAAAAAGTCTTGTGGGGTTAGATCACAAGTCCTCGTGATCCAAATTAGACTTTAGGATTTGAGTTGCGCGCCATTTTCGTTTAATGAATGTTGGAAGTTTGCATTTTAACAGTTGGTATCTAAAGACATGTCAAATTCTGACTCAAAAGAGCGGGTAATTCGTAATCTACTGCAAAAATTTGAAAGAAGTGGTATGGTTATTGATAAACCAAGAGTCCGCTATCAACGCAGAAGGCGCTCAGATGAAAATATTGCTCGTATGCGTGATAGTGTGCAAGAAGCACCAAACACGTCAATCCGCCACCGTTCACAGCAATTGAATCTTTCATATGGCACTACTCAACGACTTAAAAAAAAAGACCTGCGACTAAAGGCATATAAAATTCAAGTTACCCAAGAACTTAAGCCAGCGGACCACCAGAAACGCCGTACATTTGTGAACTGGGTTTTACGAAACAAAGAAGTGGATGCTGATTTTCACAAGAAAATCATATGGAGCGATGAGGCTCATTTTCATTTGAATGGGTAGGTGAATCGCCAAAATTGTCGCATCTGGGGTAGTGAAAATCCACATGCATTTCAAGAAAAACCAATGCATCCAGAAAAATGCACTGTTTGGTGTGTACTATGGGTTAGAGGAATCATTGGTCCGTACTTTTTTGAAGACGAAGCTGGTAATGCTGTTACTGTCAATGGCATACGCTATCGAGAGTATAGATCGGGAGATGATAAACAACTTTGTTTTCAATGAAATCAACGATTTCAATTTATATGACATGTGGTTTTAACAAGATGGAGCCACATGTCGCACAGCACGTGAAGCCGTCACTATACTTGAAACAAAATTTCCTGGTCGTGTTATCTCGCAGAGGGGCGACATCAATTGGCCAGCGAGGTCTTGCGATCTAACCCCACTAAACTCTTTCCTCTGGGCTATTTGAAGGAAAGGGTCTATGTCAACAAACTTGCTACGATTACAGAACTAAAGGAGAACATCCGGCGTGCAATTGCTGAAATCGAACCGTATTTATTGGAATTAGTTACGGAAAACTTTGCTAAAAGAATGGTGTCATGTCAGCTTTCGAGCTCGACATTCAACAATCGATCAGGTACACCGAATTACCTACGTTATAGAAAAGGCTCTTGAGGAAAAGAAAATTTGCTCAGCAATATTTTTAGACGTGACTCAGGCTTTCGATAAGGTGTGGCATGATGGACTCTTTGAGAAACTGGAACAGCAGCTTCCTACTGAATATACAGAACTGTTAAAATCATATCAGAAAGACCGTCACTTCAGGGTGAAACAGGATGACGAATACTCCTCGCTACGCAATATCAATGCCGGAGTACCACAAGGAAGTGTATTGGGACCACTTTTGTACCTATTGTATACTTATGATATTCCTGTTCCGGGAGAAAGCACAGTGGCAACATTTGCCGACGACACGGCTATTTTGGCGATTAGTGACAGTGTCTAAGAAGCAACTGAAAAATTACAGATAGCTGCAAACAAAATCAACCTTTGGACAAACAAATAGCGTATCAAACTAAATAAAGGAAAATCCACGCATGTAAACTACACCAATAAGAGAGTTAAGTATATTCCAGTAACCATTAATTGGAACGATATTCCATACGCGGATACAGCGAAATACCTTGGCATGATACTGAGTGCCAAGCTTAGATGGAAAGTTCATGTCAAGAAAAAGCGGGACGAACTCGACCTAAAATTCCGCAAAATGTATTGGCTAATGGGACGGAGGTCAGCCCTGTCAGTGCAAAATAAGCTCCTACTATACAAGCAATTATTAAAGCTAGTATGGGTGTATGGAATACAGTTTAGGGGGATGCACTAAGCAGTCCAATATCACCCTCATTCAGAGGTTCTAAAATAAAGTTCTAAGGGCCATTGTTGGTGCACCATGGTACATCAAAAACACCAATCTTCATCGGGACCTTCGCATGGAGATGGTAACTAGCGAAATATCAAAATTTGCTAAGAAGCACGAGTATCATCTACTCCACCACGACAACATTGAAGCCATCCAGCTGCTAGACAACAGTGCGCTAGTGCGTCGGCTGAAAAGAACTAAACCATTCGAACTTGTGCGGGAGTGATTAAAAGAAGAGCACCCGTAGTGTATTCACAGTGATAGTATAAGTGAAAACAACCGCCGCCTACTTGAGTGGTAAAAACTGTCGGACTAAAACAACTTGGGCCAATGGGCAAAATTGTAGAAATACTCATTATTTTATCAGTTTATGTTATGTGAAAATAACTTGTTAGCCATTGACTAGGTGTTATGCCACAAACCCTCTGTGTTTGAACAAAATAAAAAAAAATGTCAGCAGAGTCGTGGAGGGCATTTGGTCGACATTATATTTCACACATAAATTTCCCAAGTCGATACTTTACACTAGTAACAATAAAATTCGTATTTTTCCATTATCTAACTTTGGCCCAATTTGGATCACCATGTAAACCATGTGTATGTTATGTTGGCGCTTACCGGAATAAATCAAATTTCCGACAACACCGTTTAATGAATTTTTGGGGCAAAACTCTGGCGTACAGTACATGAACTCCCCTATCATTTGATATATGCTTCATATAAAAAAATCGAAAAAAAGTTATGACACTTCTCCTCGGTATTATGGAGATGTATTAAAAATAGAAGTCAGCATATTATGTCGATAATGACTAATATATCAAACGGCAATGGTGCGGCGACAAAAGTAGAAATGTTAATTCAGTCAATTAATTTTCCGATACAGTGAAGTGTTGTTTTATGTTGTATGACGTAATTAATTGTTGTTTTATGGGAGAATCGTGAGGGTATCTTTTGGTGAGTCTACTTAAATAATAATTACAATGCAATGTTACACCAGACATTGCTTAATGTAGAACTACCAAGGTAACAGTCGGTGTCGTTGACGTGCCCACTGTTGACTACTCAAATAAAAATATTATCGAGCTATATTTCCCATCACACTGAATGTTACTATAAGTAGATAAACATACAGGGTTGTAATTACTTAATAATAATAATAATTACATAATAATAGAGATACATGGAGATTGATAAAAGACATAACAAATGATATAAACGAGCACAGGTCGAAATACCTAGAATCTACAACGAAAATGACGAAATAGTCATTGATGGTATGAATATTGCAAACGCTTTCAACATGTTTTTTCAAATGTAGGAGCTAAGCTTGCTAACGATATCCCAACGATTAATCACGTACCAACTAACGTTACAATAAACCCAAGCTCTATTTATCTGCACCCTGTAACTGAATCTGAAATAATTAACACTATTGGTTCACTAAAGAATAACTCAAGTACAGGCCCTGACGGAATTTCAAACTCATTTATTAAAAAATATCATACTTACTTAGTCAACCCCATGCAACATATCATCAACACTATTTTTAAAACAGGTATTGTACCCGAGCATTTTAAAACGGCGGTAATCGGACCATTACACAAGTCCGGTGATCGACTTTATTGTGATAATTATAGGTCGATTTCGTTAACGAATAACATCTCGAAAGTGTTTGAAAAATGTTTGAAGCCTCGCCTAACCTATTTTTTTGAAAGTGGAAACGTTTTCTCAAGTAATCAGTTTGGCTTTAGAGGGGGTATGAACACTGAAAAGGCAATACTGAACCTATCTGATATAGTCATGAATAATTTCAACAACGGTGATAAATGTCTAGCAATTTTTTTTTGACCTTAAGAAGGCATTTGATACTGTGCCACATAGGCTGCTTTTTGAAAAGATGGAACACATGGGAATCCGGGGGATACCACTTGATATAATAAAAAATTATATATCGGGTAGAAAGCAACAAACAAAGGTTAATGATTCCACTAGTGCAATGAGAACTTTAAACATAGACTTGCCACAGGGGACTGTCTTAGCTTCTTTGCTTTTTTATTGTATATATTAACGACCTATTAAGCCTGCCTGTCCAGGGTCAAGTTTTCTCTTATGCTGACGATACTGTGTTGCTATTTAAGGGACAGGATTAGAGAAATATTGAGGGAATAGCAAATGACAACTTGGAAATAGTCAAGGATTGGTTGATCTCCAACTCACTTACTTTAAATGTCAAAAAAACAAAATATATAACCTTTTCACCTAGTTCCAAATCTCAACCGAATCAGCGTCTACATATTATGATACATAGTTGCAGAGTCCGAACCAGCTGCATGTGTGAGGATATTGAGTGTGTCCAGAGTTTTAAATTTTTGAGTATTATAATAGATAAACACCTCAGATGGAGAGATCATGCAGATTACGTAACAAAAAGACTCAAATCTACAATTCCCAGGTTTTATGACCTGCGTGGAGTATTGGACAGGGCGACATGTTTGATGTTTTATAACGCAATAGTGGATTCACTGCTTGGATACGGTATCCTAGCATGGGGAGGAATGTGTCCAACTAATGGCAAGAGTATGGTGGTAGCTCATAAATATATAATTAAGGTCATGTTTGGCAGGGACAGATACCATCCAACTGCGACTCTCTAGAGAGAATCTAACATCCAGCCCGTCCATGCCAAGTATGTTGTCACTTGCTCCAGGTATATTCAGTTAAATGCTGCTAAAGGTTTATACATGAAACATCAGCGCTCGACAAGATCGGTTGAAGGTGGGGAGGTGTCTGTGCCTAAGGTGAATATTATGTGCTATCGCCGCTATCATCTGTTTCTGGGGCCTAAATATTTCAATATCAACCCTGTCCACATTCGCCGTATACAAACTCTGTGTCTTTTACAAGAGAAGTAAAAGAGTTTGTAAAAGTTAACTTGGGTCTTTTCACAGTTTAGTTGCTGTCTGATCTGGGTACGAAATGCTATTGATGCACTTGTAATGTTTTCGGTTTGTGGGGGGTCAGTGTTTTGTCTGTTTTTTTATTTTGTTTAAACGTAAATGTCTTTGAATTTATTTTTTTAAACAGTTCCATGGGACACTATACAGATGCTTGGCATCTAGTGTGTCTCCGATATATTGATCCTTGCTGCTTCCATTTACCCATTTCAATAATGAATTATATATAATATTAAATTAAATTATATAATATATTATATATAATATATAATATATAATATATAATATATATATAATATATATATAATATGTATGGGGTAGCAGAATATGTTTTTCGTTCATTCTTTTTATGTGTAGAGTGACAACAAACAATATTTTGTAAACTTATATTTACTAATAAAGTCAAGTCAAGTCAAATCAAAAAAAATAATTAAGTAGCGGACAAAATAGATCAGGGGTGGCCAACAAGTCGATCGCGATCGACCGGTCGTTCGCGAAGCCAATTTTGGTGGATCTCTCGCGATGTCTTGACTTAATCACACATTTGTGATGGTGGGTTTAGTCACCTTTACATAGTAGCAAATAAGCCTGACTAACCCTATTACAAACACGGTTGTTAACTAATTGCCCAATATACTACTTGAAAAGTGAAGAACCTTTGATTTTCTCCCTAAGTATATAACCTAAGCTATTGTTAGCGAATGTGGAAGATGAAAGATAGTTTCGAATGAAGAATCAAGTTTTGATCTCACAGAATTGTGAGATAGCAGTACCGATAACAGTCTTTTGCTTATCGCATTGTAACAAAAACCGTTATCAGTAAAAATTGAGTCTAGTTACTCATGTATTTACAAATAAGCGCGTTTAAAATTAATCCAACAAATAAAATAATTCCAGGGCAAACAGGGCCAATCCTGACTATAGCTTTGCTCTCAAAACCAGTATCCAAAACTATTGTCCTCAATGATAAACTTGGTCTCAGTAACTCATTTAAACTTCCATTCGACAATTCATAATTTGCCGAAATTCAAAGGTGTTACTCATTCAACAATAATCAAGTTACCAACATGTATTTCCTTTCCTCTTACGTTCAAAACGCTAAAATTTTTAACTCAAAACAATCAAATAATTGCAAAAAGAAAACCACCTTTCAGCTCAGCTACATATATTAACATGTTAAGCTAACCTTTTAACCTAACAAAATAAACAAATATTTGGCAGGGAATCATCCTTTCAGCTCATGAACATAAACAAATCAGCAAAGGACTAATCATTCAGTTTAACGAGATAAACAAATATTGGCAAAGGGCCGACCTTTCATCTCCAACAATATAAACAAATATCAAATTTGTAACTCTTCATCTCAACACGATGCAAACATTAGCAAAGGGCTCATCTTGCACCTCAAAAATTAAACAAATATTATCAAAGGGACAACTATGCAGCTCAAGAAGATAAACAAATATTAGCAAAGACCTAACCTTTCAGCTCAAAACCATTCAAATATTAGCAAAGGGCTAACCTTTCAGCTAAAAAAAATTACCTACGACGCCAGTAAAGGGCTGACACAAAAATGTATTCGCAAAAAGCTAACCTTTCAGCTCAACAAAATAAATACATTTTAGAAAAGGCTAACCTTTCAGCCAAACAATATAAATTAACATTTGAGTAAAGAACTGACCTTCAGCTCGACAAGATAAACAAATATTCGCTAAGACTAACCTTGTAACTCAACAAGATAAACATATTAGCAAAGGGCTTTCAGCACAAACCCAATCAAATATGTTAATTTTACTCGTAGATAAACAACGTAGGTAGATAAACAAGTTGTTTCAGTACGAGATGAACTCCCACGATCTATTGATAGATTAACAAATGTCTAAATTTTTAGAAAATAAGTCTAAAAATCTTCCACATTAATTGAATATACTGACATACCGTATCATACGGACTTACTACCGTAATGATGAAATAATCAATGTATAGAAGATGGTGATATCCAGGCGGGATGCAAATTTTAAATAAATCAAAAACAGCGCGAGGATTATTAGGGCACGGACATACAATTAGCGACGCTGATAGCAGTGCTTCTAGCAGTGCTCATTGTGGCGATGGTAGCGCAGCGTTTGAATACACAGGTGCTTATGGCCATAAGCGGGCGCTTCGAGCGTAGCTGCTAGCGGTGCTGATTCCGCGGACTGTATGTTTATTGCCATAAGCACCTGTGTATTCAAAGGCTCCGCTACCAGCGCAGCTATCAGCACTGCTATGAGCGTCGCTAATTGTTTGTCCGTGCCCTAAACCACACACGCCGATAAAGAACAACGTTTATGCAAAGCGAAAAAGGAAATAATATCTCAAATTAAATCATAAACAAACTTAGTGAAGTGAAACGAATAAAATCACAAATCGCTAACGACCACGAGTTGAACTTTGCTGCCAAAATACAAATTGAGAGAATAAGCTACTATATCTCAAACACACTCACTAGTCAAAACGTGCATAATTATATCAACCTCCCGGCAATACAGTCTGTCCCCCGATGGACCTAACTATACCTATAATGGATGTAATTTTTCATTTCTAGAGAAAAAGTCATTCGTTATAAAGAGCTTTGGATGTCCTAAAAAGTCGAAAGCCATTGTTAATATTTAGCTTTAACATACAGGATGGCTAAAAAACACGAAAATGTTACATTGGCCGAAGAGTAAACTATCGGGTTTTCGGAATTAGATCAAAAATGTTATAGGTAAAAGTTAGTTTGAACTAATTTTATGCTCGAATATCAAACTTGAATCTTCTGTATCAAATTTTACATCTCGGACCAGTGAAAAGACATTACACAAAGGTGAACAAAAAATTTAGAGACCACAATTATGATTGATCAGTTGACAGTAGTAACAGCGTATCCAAGCAATTTGTTGATAGAAGCTGATTGAAAGTCTGTTGACTTTAGAGCAAAGGGTTTATTTAGTTCTTTGTTACGGCATAGGTGAGGTATCGTACCGCCGTGCTATTGAAGTTTTTAACAGAAAATACCCTGAGCAGTGGCGTATCTAGGGTAAGGCAGACAGGGCACGCGCCCTGGGCGCCGCAGCCGAAAGTTCCATTGTTTGTCCTACTTAAGACATGATACGATAAAGTTAAGGGTTTGCCAGCTTAAGTAACAGGCATTTTGCCATCCTTTGACCCATAAACGTCAATTTTTAGACTTTTTTAAGTTTGTCTTAAACTATGTCTTCTTGTACGAACAAAAAATTAAAAAAAGGAAAAATTTCACATTTTGTTGTAAGAATTTATTTTTCAGCAATAGAAGACCTGGCAGAAAAGGTAGTAAAATTTAAATATATTGGATCGTTTGTGCTAAATTCAGTGCTACCAATTGCTGAGTGCTTTCTTAATGTAAGTATATAATTTATTATTTGGTTTTTTACTCGACATCGGAGGATTGTGTACCCTAGTGAACCCGCATCAGCAGAGACATCCTGAAGACTAAGTGTCAGAACTTTGGCCATACCTACAACTGCGATATTGATGGTCAGCAGCTGTATCGGCTTTCGAGCTCGACATTCAACAATCGATCAGGTACACCGAATTACCAACGTTATAGAAAAGGCTCTTGAGGAAAAGAAAATTTGCTCAGCAATATTTTTAGACGTGGCTCAGGCTTTCGATAAGGTGTGGCATGATGGACTCTTTAAGAAACTGGAACAGCAGCTTCCTACTGAATATACAGAACTGTTAAAATCATATCTTAAGAACCGTCACTTCAGGGTGAAACAAGATGACGAATACTCCTCGCTACGCAATATCAATGCCGGAGTACCACAAGGAAGTGTGTTGGGACCACTTTTGCACCTACTGTATACTTATGATATTCCTGTTCCGGGAGAAAGCACAGTGGCAACATTTGCAGACAACACGGCTATTTTGGCGATTAGTGACAGTGTCGAAGAAGCAACTGCAAAACTACAGATAGCTGCAAACAAAATCAACCTTTGGACAAAGAAATGGCGCATCAAACTAAATGAAGGAAAATCCACGCATGTAAACTACACCAATAAGAGAGTTAACTATATTCCAGTAACCATTAATGGGAACGATATTCCATACGCGGATACAGCGAAATACCTTGGCATGACACTGGATGCCAAGCTTAGATGGAAAGTACATGTCAAGAAAAAGCGGGACGAACTCGACCTAAAATTCCGCAAAATGTATTGGCTAATGGGACGGAGGTCAGCCCTGTCAGTGCAAAATAAGCTCCTACTATACAAGCAAATATTAAAGCCAGTATGGGTGTATGGAATACAGTTATGGGGATGCACTAAGCAGTCCAATATCAACCTCATTCAGAGGTTCCAAAATAAAGTTCTAAGGGCCATTGTTGGTGAACCATGGTACATAAAAAACACCAATCTTCATCGGGACCTTCGCACGGAGATGGTAACTAGCGAAATATCAAAATTTGCTAAGAAGCACGAGGATCGTCTACTCCACCACGACAACATTGAAGCCATCCAGCTGCTAGACAACAGTGCGCTAGTGCGTCGGCTGAAAAGAACTAAACCATTCGAACTAGTGCGGGAGTGACTAAAAGCAGAGCACCCGTAGTGTATTCACAGTGATAGTGTAGGTGAAAACAACCGCCGTCTACTTGAGTGGTAAAAACTGTCAAACTAAAACAACTTGGGCCAATGGGCAAAATTGTAGAAACACTCATTATTTTATCAGTTTAGGTTAAGTGAAAATAACTTGTTAGTCATTGACTAGGTGTTATGCCACAAACACTCTGTGTTTGAACAAAATAAAAAAAAAAAAAAAAAGCAGCTGTATGAAGAGATTTTGGACTTCAGAATGATTATTAGTACCAGGACTAGCATCAATCTAACACGACCTGAAGATGTTCTGCTATTTATCGTACAATACGGAGATGAGAGCGTCTTCCCAAATCTTCGAATCGCCATCCAAATAATATTAACAATTGCAGTTTCCATTGCTAGCTGTGAAAGATCTTTTATGGGTCAAGATCGATTGAGCGATCTTGCTTTGCTAAGTGTCGAACTGGAAGAAGTTGAGAAGGCTGATTTCAACCTCGTTATTGACGCTTTTGCATCAACAAAGGCGAGAAAGGTATACATATAGAACGTATGCAGACCAAAGTTCCTCTAAATGTTCCTAAGGTGTCCTCAAAATGTTTCTAAATGTTCAATAAATAAATAAACATATATATATATATATATATATATATTGATAGTTAGTTTGTTGTTTTACTCTTGTTTGTTCATATTTGTTAACATTAAAAATAATAGATTTTCAAGGGAAGGGCGCAATTAGAACATTTGCCATGGGCGCCATATTACTGCGTTACGCCACTGACCCTGAGGTATACGTTTCTGTCAATTGTGTTTGTGAATTGGTTAAAAAATGTCATGCAATAGGAGACGTGAAAACTATCAAGAAAGAAAAAGCGAAATGGCAAAGATGATGCAGGAGCTATGTTAGGCTATTGATTCCGTGAACACTTGCCCAAAAAAGCCGTTGAGGCGAAGATCTCGAGACTTGAACATCAGTAAAAGCCACCTGCAAAGGATCTTTTGGAATCAAAATTTCATCCTTATAAACCATTACTAATACACACTTTAGTAGAAGAAGATGATGCTCGTCGATTAGAATTTTGCCTATTAATGGGAGAACGAATTATGGTCGATAGATTTTTCTACAGAAAAATTATTTTCTCTGACGAAGCGACGTTTACCACAAATGGAGTTGTTAGTTCACAGAATTGCAGATATTGGTCTCAAGAAAATCCAAATTTCCGTATTATAACCAATTCTCAAAAATATAAAATATTAATGTTTGGTGTGGGATTTATAATAAGAAAATAATTGGACCATACTTTTTTGACGGTACTGTAAACCAAAACAATTATTTTGATGTTGGAAAACGTTTTGCTACCTACTTTGGACGAAATCAACTTACAGCTCAGGTGTTCACTACACTATCAACACGACGGTTGTCCTGCTCATAGCGCATATCAAGTCATGGATAGGTTGAACAGACATTTTCGAAATAAGTGGATTGGACGATTCGGCCCTATAGGATGGCCACTACGTTCACCTGATTTAACGCCGCTTGATTTTTTTTCTGTGGGGTTATTTAAAACAGAAGGTGTATGCGAATAATGTTCATGATAATGTAGACATTCTAAAATTAAAAATTACGGAAGCAGTATACGAAATAAATGAAGAAACAATTGATTTAGTATATCGGGAGTTTGCAAGAAGATTGTAAAAATGTGTAGCTGTAGGAGGGGAACATGTGGAGTAATGCTTTGTTAAATTACTTTGTTAAACATAAATAAAATATAAAACTTAGAATACAACATTGAAATTTGATATCTGGGCATAAATTTAAATATAAAACAACATTTACCAATAAAATTTTTGTTCTAATTCCGAAAAACCGAAAGTTTACTCTTTGGCCAATTTAACATTTTCGTGTTTTCTAACCTTCCTGTATGTTAAATCAAAATATTAACAATGGCTTTCGACTTGCTAGGACATCCATAACTCTTTATACATAATTACTTTTTCTCGAGAAATTAAAAATTACGTCCATTATAGGTATAGTTAGGTCCATCGGGGGACACACTGTAAAACTTTTTTACTGTTTTTCTCATGTAACCTATTCAAAATTTTTTAATACAAACTAAAAAATCTGTTGTGGCCAGGCACATGAGTTTATCATACTTATATAAAATTAATAGTTTAGCTAGATGAGATTCTATTCGACCGAGATCGGTCGTGTCTGCATTAAAATAAAATTAGTTGGCCAGGATTTGACAGATATTTTGATACTATTGACAGTAGATATTGTCAAAACATCAGCGTTTAACACTACCTACTGTCATTAGAATGAAAATATCTGTCAAATCCTGGCTAACTAGTTTTATATTAATGCAGACACGACCGATCAAATAGAATTTGCTCATGCAGCTAAACTATTAATTTTACCAAAATATTTCAGGGACATAATTTAATATTTTTATTATTATTTGTATACCTATTTTGACGAAATTACAGAAATGGCGGCTCATTTGCAAAATTCTTTAAAAATGCTAAGAGTACCTAAACATCCAGTTCCTTTGGACCCTTTTGAACAAAAAGCTGACCGAAAAGGACATATTTCCGCTAAAATCAAAAAAAATTATTTCGGCGCGATTAAAATACTACGTATGATAAAGTAAAAATGGTTGACGTCATAAAAAAATAATTAAAAAATCTAAAAATAGCTTCTTCATATGAGTTTTATTCACTACTTACACAAAGTTGGACATAAAGCGTTAATCTGTTATTATTATATAAATTATTTCATATTATATTGCTTGCACAACCCACTCTGTTATTGCAGATTTATGTTTAGGTTTTGCTGTTGTCTACCTTAACTGATGGCAATTGTCAGCTGTTGCTAAGATATTGTGAAATTAATGTCAAACGCGTGCATTTTGCAGAATAAATCGTTCGGAAATAACTAACAAGTAAATAATGATCAAACAATAGAACTAATTTTGGACATTAAAACCCATGTGTCTTGATATTTAGTGGATTTGCGATTCAAATGACATATAATGACATATAATTCCATAAATTGCCAATGTTAATAATAATGTATTAATAATGGTACAAGTGTAATTTTCCATTATAAATTACATCCAAGCTTCATACAAACTATAAAAATCGAGTGTATAATCAAATTCACCTCTCCTAAAATGCGCTGCATTTTTTGATAACATAGGTACACACACTGCACACACAATTTCGGTTAAAAAATTTGTCTAATCTGTAAAAAAAGTTGTTTAGTTATTCTAAATTATTCTATATTCATGAGATTTATTATTTTGTTTCTGCGATTTATCAATCATCTGCTTGTATAAATCCCTATGTAAATTTATTAATTTATTCAAATTGTTCTAGGCACTATGGGTCGAGTGGCACCATTTTAGTAAACGGCAAACCCAGAAACACGAAACAATTTAGGCGAATTTCAAGATACATTATGCAGGAAGACATGCTGCAACCTTGGTTGACAGTTCAAGAACTGATGACTTTATCCGCCGATCTCAAATTATGCAATTCGTTTACCAAAGAACAAAAGGAACATACGGTAAGTGAACATAACAAATATTTGTTATGTAATAATAGAATTTGAGCATGGGCAGTTTAATATTGACGTTTTCTTATAAATTTATTGTTTCTTGTCAGAGATTATACATACATTAAAAAGTATATTGACCCTAACGATTACTTTAAAAATTCGTACATCTGTAGCGTAGAGATTATTTTTGTAGATCTAAATTATATATAGATTAAATTAGATAGTGCGGTTGAAAGGTTATCTATAATAGTTTGGAGTTATTAGTATGACCTCAGTCGTTGAGGGAAAAAATATATATATATATAGGCGCGAGGCTAATAGCGCACGTGTCTTACTTACACGCTCCGAACAATAGATGTCGCTTTACAGCGACACACTTGCAGCGACACACTTTACAGCGACACACAAGTCTGCGTACGAGAGCGCAGAGTCTCAGCCAGGGTTTCCAACCCTAGGGAAATTTCCCTAGAGGGAAATTTCCCTAGATCTAGGAAAATCGTATCTCTACTAGGGAAACGACTTATCATTCCGGGGAAATTTATAAATTTGTATTAACACACCAACAAAAACGTCGTTAAAGTAATTTTGGTTCTAGCATAGGTGGGAAGAAAGTATTGTTAAGTCACAAAGCGCCATCTATTACCCAACTGTCATCGACAAAATACCTTTCAACTAGTTGAAATTTCAATCTTCATGTCTTCACTCCGCTGTCGTGATGTGATT
This sequence comes from Aphodius sticticus, assembly GCA_963966075.1. NCBI lineage: Eukaryota > Metazoa > Arthropoda > Insecta > Coleoptera > Scarabaeidae > Aphodius > Aphodius sticticus. The sequence goes on along the minus strand of OZ014512.1, from coordinate 609,486 downwards.
GGACATAATTCGACCAAATTCAAACAAAAAAACTGTTTGTTGTTCTAAAGGCTCCGTTTCAAAAACATCGCAACTCCGAAACGAAATATTTCGTTACGATGTCCTTTTTTTGCTGGGAGTGATCAGCCTGTCCCCCACCAACGTCAATCCGTAGTCACCGGTTATAGGCGGTGTTTAAAGCTCCTGACGCCTGCTGTCTACACCTGGCAGCAGTAATATAGGCAAATAAACAAATTTCTGGCAAGTGCGCTTTAATATCGCAATTATAATGTTTGGGTTAAAATTGTACTGAAATAAAAAATCTATTTTTGTATCATGAGTTGGGCTAGATATTTTATATTTGAAAAAAACCAAAGATGCAGAAGTAAAATTAATCTTTATCTTTCCAAAAAGTTATTTTTGATCCAGCCCAACTCGTTATATATCTAAGAAGTTACACTGATTATTTTTTGACGTTTCTTAAAACCAATGAAATGCTTCTTTATTTGTCACAAGGGTAAGTTTCAACCAATTATTATTATTATAGTGGGAATAAATCTCTTGTGATTATTCTCGGGAATAATCACGGTAGCTTTTATTTGCCTAGCAACTGTCAGATACTTGTCAAAATAATTACTTAATTGTGTCAACGCGAAATGGGTGAAAGTCATCGGTTTAGTACCTTTTCTAATGCAGAAATTACAAAAAAGATTTTAGGAACTACTTCGAAAAATACTCTAATAAGTAATCAGTCTATATGGAGACAATTTAAGACCTTCACCAAAGAAAGAAATTATATTCTGGATCAATCTACTACAACAGCTACTCTGGCATTGATTTTAAAAGATTGGGCTTATAACATGAAAAGAAAAGACGGAAATGATTATAAAGAAGCAGTAATAAAGACAATGTGGAATAAAACGGCAAAATTAGTTCAAGAACTTTACTTTAATAAGTATAACAGGTCCTTTGATCCTTTCCATGATATAGAATTCAGAAATGCTCGGAATGCAAGAGATGCAAAAAGAAAAATTTTACAAAAACATCCTGAAAAGCACAACCAAAGTTCTGTGGCACTTTCTAATACAGAATTGTTGCAAATTTTTAACTATTGGGACGAAAATACACCTTGTCGATTGCAAAGAAAGTTTTTTCACGTTGCATCGTATGAACTAACTTGGAGGGGAGGAGAAGCTACGAAATGTTTAGTTCATTATTTTAAAAAAGAAACCGACATAAAAAGATTAAATACTGGCCGCATTGAATACAATCCCATCTTTACAAAAACTGCACAGGGTGGAGCACAAAGGTGCGCTAATAGTAAATGGTTGACTCAAAACATAAATAACCCAGATATTTGCCCTGTTCGTCTTTTTGAAAAACTAATGAGTAAACGTGAAGAAAATATTAAAACCGAACGCTTGTTTCTTACTCCAAATCCGGCTTGGCAAACTCATGGTTTTTTGTATAAAAACGTTCCTGTGGGAATAAATTCAATTTCAAAATGGATGAAAGAATCCGCAGAAAAAGTAGGTCTAGACACAGTTACTAAAAAAATAACTAACCATTCTGCCAGATCAAGTGCAGTAAGTAACCTTTCAAAAGCTGGTGTAGGAGAACAAGAACTAATCAAGGTCACTGGTCATAATTCTGCAAGTTCGATTAAACCATACTTACAATTTGAACCAAGACCATCATTCAAATATAATAAATAATCTTAGAGAAAATACGCAGGAGGAAACACTTAATATAACAAGCAATTCCAAATCCTGTGTCAACGATATTTTCATATATTGTAATTAATAATTAATTAAATTAAATTTTTCAATAATTTTATGATAGTTTTATTGATCTTTTTTATTGTAAAAATTTGTGAATCAAAAAATAATCTAGTCAAATATAACTCGAGAGTTCCATAAATTAGAAAATAATTTGACAGATTTTGTTCAAACTTGTTGCCATTTGGCAACAAGTTTTCAAACAATCTGTCAAATTATTTTCAATTTATTCTCACTCTCTTGTTATATTATTACTGAAAATTTCATAAACTTTTAGCAATAAATAACGTTTTTATATGAAAACGCGTTTTAGGAGAGGTAGAACTGGGTCTTAATGAAGCAGTTGACCAAATTTATAAAAGATATGACTTCCGAAATAAGGCTTTCCGATTATTTGAACCCATAATTTCGGAAAATAATAAAAACAAGAAACATCCCCCTATCGTACCCTTAGCTCATGAATTTAAGGTGTGTGGAATATTTGAGAAAGATTTCAATGCTCTGGATAGAGAATTGAGAGAATTGATCTTGATCCAGAAAAATTTTGGAATCATGTAGAGAATTTAAAAAGAGGGAATGGCAGTACAGCATTTCCCTTATAGCGTTTTCGATCTACTGCACTCGGCTGCACTGGCACCATGCTGGTGCGGGTTTGTATGTTCGGCTTATGCTCGACTTTATATACTTTTGTGTATAAAGTGCACCAATTCGTGCAAACCGTGCATAAAAATGCACGCAGTTGGTGCAGTTCGCACCGAGTGCGTGCATAAAATTGTATAAATCGAAAACGCTATTAGTCTCTCATCTGGTAAAGTGTATTTTTACATTGCCTCACTCCAGTGCTACAGTCGAAAGAATTGTTTCAATTATAAATGTAATAAAAACCAAATCTAGAAAAAAATTTAGCACTAACGTGTTAAATGGTTTACTGCATTCCAACCGCATGTGTGCCAAACAAATATTGCTATAATTGCAGCATTGATGGAACAATGTTGGAAAATATGGCATACAAGAAATTGCACGACGACAAAAATGATTCTTCGGAAGGCGAAAGTGATTAAATGCTCTTCATTTTGCATAGTTATACTTATATTTTACATTGGCTGTTAGCATAATATTTTTGTTATTATCTCAGAGTAATATTTTTGTTGTTATTTATTTTCTTACCTTCTTTTTTATTATATTTTTTCGAAGAATATGTTTTATATATTTGTATGTTGTTTTTATTTCTTAACTTTTATTGTTTTATTTTTTTCTCTAAAAAACGTTTAAAATTTGATTTTGTATTAATTTCTGAAATCTAGGGAAATTTTGCTTGATCTAGGGAAATTTTTTATCGTCTTCAAGGAAAATTTGTTGTCAAAGGTTGGCAACCCTGGTCTCAGTTTAGTTGGTTTCTTGTCGTCGTGGAGTGTGTTTGCTTGCGAATGTTAAGAACGCCGGGATCGCTAAATGACAAAATGTCGGTGCAAACAAATAAGTGCTATTACGTGAATTGTGGGAACAATCGTTTGAAAAACCCAAAATATAGTTATTTTTGACATCCCGTAAAGGACCAAAAATAACAATATATAAGAGTTTAAATTAGGACTTTCGTAAAACATGAATAACAAAAAAAATTAGAACAATAAAGGCAGATTATAATAGCAAGTTCGTTATATCGACAAACCGATGCCGATGTAACAACTTGCTATTACCCATACAAAGCCATAAAGCGATTTTTTATTCTCTTCTGGGATTTTCTGTTATTTTGTGCGCGCAGCTTTGGCTATTTCCACGAAAAAAAAACAAGATGCGGGGAGCGCTGAAAAAAACGGCGATTAAATTCTTTCATTTGAAATGTAAACGAAATAAGTTGCATAGTAAAATTTTAAAAATCGTTCAGACATAATATATTTAGACGCCGATTGTCGCTCACCTAATTAATCTAGAGAGGTGGTATAAATGCCATTTTATAGCTTTCTCCTGATATACAACACAATAGGGCTTGTAATGGAATTTTCTTTTCTTAATTAAAAATTTAAAGTTTAATTTTAATTATTTCAAAATGCTCATTTTTCAATTTAGAAAAAAGAAATCGGATAATAGCTTACACTGATTTCAGTTAATTCCCAATGTTTGATAGCGGGACAAAAATGGGTTCATGTCTTAAAAAATAAATGGCTACAAACAAAAAATAATATTTAGAAGGCGAAGTCAACTATAACATCAAATTGTTTGCCTTCATGTAGTTACAGAAAATACCAAATTTTATATACTCTATCATATCGTTATATACAGGGTTAATCAAAGTCCTAAATAATTATCCAACCGTAAACAATTTAAAAAAAAAATTTCTATTAAAAGTCATTTGGCTTTGAACAATCTATCGTAATTAATATGTTTAATATACAGGGTGTTCATTTTATTCTGGAAATTTGGTGACGTTTCCTTTTTCAAATAGAACCAAGGTACTGTTTATGTTTAATTTTTTTAATTCTAAGATTAATTCTTAGAATCTTTTGTAGGAATATTTTTTCTATAAAATGCGTCATTTTTGAGTTATGAGTTATGGCAAGTTTAATCAATAACAGACAAAACCATCCGTACAAAAATTAAAAAAAATATCAAACAATTTTTTTTCGGAGTTTAAACAAACTACCGTTTATTCTGGAAAATTGGTAACCTTTCTTTTTCCTGATAGCACATCCTGTACATTTTTACATTTTTAATTCTAGGATTAATTCTAAAAAACTCCTGAACTGCAAAAAGAAAAAATATTTTCCCACATACATATATACATAAAATATAAACATTCATATAAAGTTTCTTTTAATTTGGCTACTTACATATTTCATTTAATTCTATTTCATAGTTTTTTATTTTTTTTGATTTTTTAAATTTATCCGTTAATTATTGATTAATTGCTCATAACTCAAAGATGATGAATTTTATAAAAAAATGATTCCTACAAAAAACTCTTAGAAATAATCATAGAATTAAAATGTAAAATATACAGGTGTTCTATTAGAAAACGAAAAGTCTACCAAGTTTCCATAATAAAAGACTAAGGTATATTAAATGTCAATTATACTTAGAGGATCCTTGTTAAAAAAAAACCTTTGTTTGATGTTTTTTTAAATTTTGTACGGTTGAAGAATTATTCGGTGTTCCGGAATTTGGACTACTTTTGATTAATTGCTTATAACTAAAAACTGATGCAGTTTATAAAAAATGATTTCTACAAAAAATTCTAATACTTAATCTTGGAATAGGAAATATAAATATCATTTGAAAAAAAAGGTTACTAAATTTCCAGAATAAAATAAACAGCCCTGCAAATTCAAAATATATTTAGGCGATAGCTTGTTTAAAACCAAAGAACTTTTCTTTGAAATTCTTTACTGTTGAAGAATTACTAAGGTGTTCCGGTAATTTTGACTAAGCCGCTATAATCCGCTATTTTGAATTTATTTTGAAAATCTTACATGAGGTTTTAAATGATCAATCTTCAAATATTACGGGAAATCAGTTTATTGCAAATCCAAGATTGTTTACTTTCGGTCACAATATTGTTTCCGCAATTTTGAATTTAAAAAATTGGACAGTGGATTTGGAGTCTAGGATCTTTAAATATCACGTCAAATAAGTTTCATAAGCACCCGACATCTTCCTAAATTTTCTGGTCGCCATATTGAATTAAAAAAATATGACAACGGGTTTGGAACCAAAACCCCAAAAACCCTATACATCATAATAAAAATATTATTTAAATGCTTTAAATAAACAACTATTGTTAAAAGTGTTTTTCCGTAGAGATCAAAAACAGTACATGTCCATGATGATTGTTTTAGTCATAGCTCTGCTTTTAAAGCAAATATAAATAAAATATGTAATACATTTAATTCTTTGTGAACTACTTTATATTTTGACTGTTAACACAAAATAGCGAACTGCTATAATCTTCAAGATATTGCACCGACAAAACTATCTTGTTAATTTTCTCAGACCTCACTTTTTGGACTTGTACTGTTTTCGAACCGTCCGATTCAATTACATTTAATACTCAATTTAGCTTCAATCCTATACTTGTGAATTCCAGATAGTTGAAATTCTAGACATGTTAAGGCTAACCAAGACCAAAGATACAATCACTGGAAAATTATCTGGCGGCGAGAAAAAGAGGTTGTCGATTGCCCTAGAATTGGTCAATAACCCGCCTGTCGTCTTCCTTGATGAACCGACTACGTATGTTATCAAACCCAGTCCAAACTGTAGACATGATTCACTAATTCAACATTTTGCAGGGGATTGGATGACCTCGCAAGCTCACAATGTATAGCTCTTCTAAAGGCACTATCAGAAGGTGGAAGAACAATTATATGTTCAGTACATACACCTAGTGCCAAACTATTTGCCTTGTTTGACAATACTTATATATTGGCAAATGGTTTTTGCGCTTACCAGGGATACGGACCAGATGTTATTCCATACTTAGAAAATATAGGATTGGTTTGTCCAAAACACTACAATCCGGCAGACTTTAGTAAGTTATTAGTAATCCATCATTTTCACCTTTGACAGAAACAGAGACGGCGTGGCATCTTTCATCTCTCCTTGATTTCATTGGGGAGCAAACACGCAAAAGCGCCATAAGAGGTCATGTATTTCTGGCTTTCTAAATCAGCTTAAAATAAACCATTTGGTGCGAAAGTGATTCAGCTTGGATTTTTTTCTGGGTATCTGGACCTTATTGAATAAGTTTTAAAGCTGATTATGGAATATTTCACGGTGAATATTATTCAAAACGATGTTATAAAGTGACTTCAAAAATGAGGTTATGTTTCAAACGCGTGTTTTTGCTTTAGTTTTAGTTTTAAAACGGGCAACATTTGTAGCGTGGCTAACTGCAGGTCGAAAAGCCATCGAGATAAGGAAATTTCCTGTCATATTATTACCCAAAGTCCTCAAGCCAAATTATCCCAACAGTTTGTTGTCGCATTTTAGAAGGGAACGATAGCTATAGGCCATTAAGAGAGATCCAAACTTCTCTGAAGGCCAACTACAACATTGGAGAGTTTGCAGTATGCGTTTTATTGCAGGTAAGAGTTATATGAAATATAGATGTGACATATTTGTTTATAATGTGTCATTTTAAGGTAAACCAGCTCGAAGAGTGCTCGAAATGATGACCATCCCGATTGGGTACCACGTAGGGCTGTTCGAGTTATCTAAAACTTCAAGTCCCGAATTTCGAGCTAAATAAATCTCGTTTCTTTCCGAACCGAACACTCGGTTTTTCGAGTTGGCTGGCATTTGTTCGGTTAAAATTCGAGTCTCAATACCAAAAGCGAGCGATTACTTGTAATTAAGCATATTGGCTTGAATAAACGTCAAAGCATTGGTTGTATCCAAGCAGTGGTATGATAGAAGAAAATGTTAGTGTGACAAAATGACAGTTAATCAAACCGACATGTGTTCGGTACGAAAAAAGCGAGCGCTCAAAGAGCCCTAGTGCCCTGCATGACGTTCGTGCAAAAACTGTCAAATATAATCAGGAAATAAAGTGTAATATTATACTTATCACATTATTCTACTCATATTCTACATACCTTTCAGATTTTTTAAATAATAAATCTATTAATTTACAATAATTGTTTTATTGATTTATTCATCTACCGCGACTACTCCCTTGCGTTCAGGCTTCTTTACATAAAATTTCAGGTAAGACTATTGTTTTGTGATACTGCAAACAAATGTCTCTAAAAAATCGATGCAGAAAAAAAATCGTTTTTGGACCATACAACAAAGTCAATATTGGCGATGTGTAATTCGAATTTGATAACAATAAGCATGTCCTAATTGTTTAAAATACTCACTGAATTGAATATTTTCCATAATAAACTTGCAAAAGCGTTTCAAACATAACCTTACTTTCTGAAGTAACTTTTTAACATCGTTTTCTATAATACTCACCGTGAAATAATCCAAAATTAGCTTCAAAACATGTTCAATAAGGTCCACACACCCAGAAAAAAAAATCCAAGCTGAATCACATTCGTACCAATTGGTTTATTTAAAGCTGATTTATAAAGCCAGAAATACATGATCTCTTATGGCGCTTTTCCTTTATTTGCCCCCAAAGAAATTAAAGAGAGATGCAAGATGTCATGCCGTCTCTGTTTCTGACAAACGTGGAAATGATGGATTCATTTCGGGTGGCATTATTCGGCCCGACAAATTAGGGGTTCGCACGACAAATTTCGGTACCTTAACGACCAAATATGCATTTGTACGACAAAATATGTGTTTTAACGACAGAAAATGTAAACAAACGACATAATATATGTTTTAACGACAAAAAATGTAAATGAGCGACAATATTTGTATTTCGACGAAAAAATCTGCAAACTATGTGATTTAACCTCAAAGACTATAAATGACAGCAGTATGACAAGCAGCGCCTCTAGCCCAACCGTATAAAACTTATTCCATACTCATACGTGTGCTACATACCGTTAAAAGTGTGGTTATATGTAGTTTGTTTTTAAATTCGCAGAAGAACGTTGGGAATAATTGAAAATTATTCTATGCATAATCGAAAAGTTGTAGGCAAGTGCTTGTTTGATTGATATGATGTATTTAACTGAAATGTTAGTCGGTTGTAAAAAATCAACTTTTAGTACTTTTTTACTGGTCTAGTTCGACCGTATAATTAAAACACACTGTAATATTTCTTATTATGTGAATTAGGATTGTGCTTATTTTTCGTACTGTTATTTTTCATGCAGGACCCTCTCAATTTGTTCATTTATATCAATCCTTGATTGCTGTGAAATTTGAAATCGACCAATACAGTACATTAACTTACAGTACGTTTAATTTAATCATATCTATTAAAAAAACATTTTTGTTTTGTTTGCCACAATAAATTTACATACCACAGTTATTACTTACGAGTCAGAGCACTTCACATATTTCCAAGTAGATACTTAATTTGTCAAAAATACAATAATCTAAGCTAAGTGCCATTTAAGAACACAATCGAACAGTCTATGGAGAAAACCCCAGAGCTGTGGAGTCGCAGTCGGAGTTCAGACAAATTTCAGAGGAGTCGGAGTCGGAAAAAATGTACCGACTCCGACTCCGACTTTAATTATTGCAGAAAACGAAAAACATGCGAGATGGACGTTGCCACAGTAAACAAATAAAACTAAACATTCTATTAGGTCTTTGACATAGTATTTACCTACATACATACTTACTTTTCAAACGAAAGTGAAGACGATTAACAAAAGTCATCCGGCAGAAATTTGAATAGGGAAATTTGAAGAAAAGACTTTAAATGAGATTGAGAAGCATGGCCGAGTTCAATGTAGTAATAATCATTTATCCATATTACCCGTTGCAGCCATAATTATGATTATTTTATGATTATACTAATTAAAAATTGTGTAAGGGCTTCCTTGCAGGAGAATTTGGTTGGAGCTATTATGTTCCTCACCACAATTTTATAAACGTATTTTGCATTTAATTCTGTTTTATTAGAATGAGTTTTATTTTGTATTACACACTGTCTTGTGGGTGATTTTGTTATTATTAGAAAGAGATCAGAAAAATTAGAAAATCGGTTAAATGGACAATGTAATGTATGTTGTATGTTTCTATGTTTTCTGGAGAAAAAAGTGAAATACTTAATGATGTCAGAGATATTTTGAATAAACAAATTACAGAAAGAAATTACACTTTATAATTATGTGGTCATAACTTTTTTATTTGTGGTCCGATCAATAGGCGTTTTTGATATCTTATAGGCCGTTATTTATTTACAATTAGATTGTCAGTTTAAATATGTTTGCCAACAAATTCGCTGGACACAAATAAAACTACTACTGTTTTGCTTATGGTTTCAGCATTTGTTTGTGTGTAATTTGATATGCACAAGCCATATGTTTAATACAATCAGATACTACAATACTGGAATAGAAATTTAATTTCTTAAACTTGATTCTTTTTTCCTGGTAGTGCTTCTGTTTTCATAGCAAATTTAATGTTGCTCGGTTGTATTATTCTGCGTCAAATTTGTGATTACATATTTACATGTATATAAGATTTTTATTACACATAATTATTTGAACATATTATTGTATGCACTTTTTCTGGAGTCGGAGTCGGAGTCGGACAACGAAAAATATCTGGAGTCGGAGTCGGAGTCGAGATTTTTTTTTACCGACTCCGCAGCCCTGGAAAACCTTACCAAAAATAGTTTTCACTTGCTCGATTGTGATCATTGTTGGCCAGGATAGCACTTAGCTTCGACTATTGTATTTTTGACAAATTAAATACTTGCAAATAAGTGAAATGCTTTGATATCGAGATGCATTGTCACCTCACTATAAACAATTTTACTAAAGGCCGATACCGAAGCATATCAATGGCTATAATTAAACAAAAAAAAATCTTAAAGTAGGTGCTAAATATTACACATGTTCTACTAAAAGATAAAAATATTCAAATACACAATATTTCAAAACAATAATTCAAATATTTGTTTATTTTTTATGGAATGTACTGATATATATTTATTGTCCTTTAATTATTGTTTATTTGTTTCTTTATTTAAATACAATATTTTAAAATTAATTTGTGTTTTTATAAAAAAATTTCATACCCCACACTACAGCTGTTAAATAAGTTTTATAAAACCAAATTTATATAATTAAAATTTAAAAATAAAATCAAAATAATCAATACTTTTCGCAAACAGCTTAAAAAAGTAATGTTACATAATGTTACATAAACTGTCGTTAAGCATCTAGACCAGGCAATAGAGATTTTTCCGTGACAAAAATAGTATCAGGAAGCCGACGGTCCCAGGTCACGTGGAACAGTCCGTAGATGTATTGTGATATGTTTTCGACTAGCAAATATCATTACTTAATTTGTTATAAACAAAAAACCTAAAAAAATCGTGCTTTTTTTTGTTGTTCGCTTGTAAAAGCTGAACCGATAGAGCAATCTTGAAACTGTCAACAGACGAATTGTAGAGAACGAAAAGGCGAAAAAAAAAAGAAGTAGAAGTAAACGAAAGTATCGAAAGTAGAAGTATTGTGCTACAAATAGTCTATTCTGATTTTGCGTTGAAATGTTGCGAAATAGGCGAAAAATGCTTGCAAACTTGACCGAAATCTGCCGCGCGCTCCAAAGCTGTCGAGTAGTGGGGTAGGCGGCCGATTCGGGGAAGCGCGCAGCGCGTTGGGATTACTATAGATACGCGCTTCCCCGCGTAGGCCGCCTACCCCCACTACTCGACCGGTTTTGAGCGCGCCGCAGATTTCGGTCAAGTTTGCAAGCATTTTTCGCAACATTTCAACGAAAAATCAGAATAGACGTTTTGTAGCACAATACTTCTACTTTCGAAATACGTTAAAAAAATTAAAATCGGACCACCTCCGACGCATCCAGGCTCGCCGAAACATATTGCATAAAAAAATTCAAATCGCAATTGTGCAAAAACTAATCATCGGACAACGCCTGGGTTGTGCGCACTTAAAGTACCCATCAATCGCTACTTTCTCGCGAAAATCCTGCGTTACAACTTTGAAAATGGCGGAGTTATGAATTTTTGAAAAAAACGCAGATTTTTCCAGTTCTTCCGAATTTCTTCCGTTAATATTAATCCGATCGGTTCATTTTTTTCGTCTTTTCATTCTCTTCAATTCGTCTGTGGAAAGCATCAAGATCTATCGGGAAAGCATCAAGATCTATATAGGAAAGCATCTATCGGTTCAGTTTTTACAAGCGAGAAACGGAAAAAATCACCATTTTTTTATGTTTTTTGTTTATAACAAATTAAGTAATGATATTTGCGAGTCGAAAACCCATCACAATACATCTACGGACTGTTCCACGTGACCTGGGACCGTCGGCTTGCTGATACTATTTTTGTCACGGAAAAATCTCTATTGCCTGGTCTAATCCCTAATTTGTCGTGCTTAATACATTTTCTGTCGTGTTAACTATTCTCGTGGGGAATACCAAATTTGTCGTGCTGAGTACATATTTTGTCGTGCACAATTTGTCGTTGTGTATACCTAGTTTGTCGGGCTGATATATATATATATATATATATTCCCCATTCATTTCTTTTCCCATTGAATTTCTCGACGTGATTAATTATTATTATATTCTTAATTTTTAGTTATAGAAGTGTGTAGTGGCGAATACGGCGATCACTCGGACAAACTTGCTTCTACCGCCAATAATCAGCTTTCAATAACGTATCCCAATGTGAAAGAGGAAGAAGGGAATCAACAGACACCTGCATTCGAAGAGGATATTTATTTGAAACATGAATCGAACTTTGGTAGCCAATTTGTGACATTACTACTAAGAATGTGGTTGCAAATGTACAGAGATAAGGTAAGGTAACTGCAACATTTGTTATAATCTATGGAAAGTCCGCATCATATGGAATTTTTTCTTATTATCCGTTTCTCAGAAAATTTTATTCTTTATAAAAGTTGGCGGCTTGTATGAAACCAAAACGCCAATAGTCAAATATGTAAATTGTGTTGCCATATACCGAGCGCTTTAGAATTTATAAATTTGTGATAAGAGTAAAGTACCTTTATTTTCATTATTATCGATAAACTTTATTTGGAAATGTTGTTTAGAAGTAAAAATTATATTCAAATATGAAGTCATAGCCACCTATCTTGAAATTTTTCTTTTTTCATTGTTTATTAATTATAACTTTTATGACAAATTAGTCAATGCCAGTGATCCCAAAAGGTCCATTTTAATCTATGTTTTAGAAATTTTAATACGTTTTTTGCAATTTTTATTATTTTGCTATGATAACTAATGTTTATTAAGAACTAGCGCAAAATTACTCATTTTCTTGATGTGACGTTGATATTTCACCCTGTAGATAATAATAGATCATACAATAACTAATACAGGAGCGTGACTTACCTTTAATTCAATTAATATTAATGACTTTGGATATGTTTATAATAGTAGTTATCCATCTACAGCAAGCGATTATCTCGATGTTGATATTTTCAATGAAAGACACCCGGACAACCAAATTGCCCATTCAACCATTTCTAGGATAATCAGAAGATTCAAGTAGCCTGGGACTGTTGAAAATTTCTTTAAGAAAAACCACCAAAAATATATTTTCGAAAATAAGGAAGCAAGTTTATTAGTGTTTTAAGCGCTAATCGAGCATAGAACGACTTCGGTTCGACAAATTGCTTCTCACACCCAATGCAGTAAATCAACAGCACATAACACTAAAACTGAACAAATGTCACCTTTAAAGAACACACGAAATTTATAAGTACACTAAAGGAAAGGCATCAGTACCATACCTATGACAGACCTGATGCCATAGGTATGACTTCGCCATTGGTTTGAGGTGGAAATAGAAGAGGACAGAATTGTTTTGTTAATATTCTATGGACAGACGAGGCAACATTTGCGTCAAATGGGAATGTTGCTTCACAAAATAGCCGTTGGTGGACACAAGAAAACCCGAACTTATGATAGAATGCCGATATCAGTACCATTGCAAGACCAATGTACTGTGTGATATTTTGAGCAATCAAATATCTGGGCCCTTTTTTTCGTTAAAATTTATATGTAGAATTATATCTTCAGTTCCTGAACAGCGTGTTAACACCTTTTTTTAAACACCGTCAAGAACTTTTTAATCCAGAAATTAGACCACCGCTGGATGGGCAGAAAAATTAGGAATCGAGATACTGGGCATCTAGATTTCCCGACTTTACACCTTCAGATTTATTTTTGTTACGTCAAGAAGAAAATACACAAACAATGACCATTTAGACTTAGAGGAAGCTATACAAAATTGCATCCAAAGCATTCCACGGAATTTTCTAAATAGTGCTGCCTATGACTTTTCTCGAAGAGTGTGTTTATGCATAGAACGGGAGGGACGCTACACAGAGACATGATGATGAAGTAGATGACAAATATCAACTTCGTACCCAGATAATGTGTAATGTTGCCATAATTCTAAATAAACATTACTTATCATACCAAAATCACAAAACCTATAAATAATTTAATTAAATTTCAATTTTTCACTTACTACTATTTACAAGATACTTACTACTATCACAAAAGTTTGAAAAAAAAACTCACAAAAAAAGAATTTCAAGACGACTTCAAATTTCAATATAAATTTTACTTCTAAACAATATCTCCAAATAAAGTTTATCCATAATAAAGAAGTCAGACCAGATGCCATAATCTCTTGCCTTTAGTTTAGTTGTTATTTTGGTTTATAAAGGTGATATTTGTTCAGTTTTTGTATGTTATGTGCTGTTGGTTTATTGCATTGGGTGTGAGAAGCAATTTGTCGAACCGAAGTCGTTCTATGCTCGATTATCGTTTGCAACACTGGTAAACTTGAATCCTTATTTTCGGCAACATATTTTGTGTGGTGTTTCTTAAAGAGTTTTTCAATAGTCTGCTTGAATTTTCTGATTATCGTAGAAATAGTTGATTGGGCAATTTGGTTGTCCGGGTGTCTTTCATTGAAAATATCACCAACATCGAGATAATCGTTTGCCGTAGATGGATAACTACTATTATAAACATATCCAAAGTCATTGATATTAATTGAATTAAAGTCACGCTCCTGTATTAGGTATTGTATTATCTATTATTTATTATCTACAAGGTGAAATATTAATTTCGTATCAAGAAATTGAGTAATGTTGCGCTAGTTCTAAATAAACAGTAGTAATCATACCAAAATATTAAAAAATGTATTCAAATTTCTAAAAAATAGATTGTAATGGACCTTTTAGGATCACTGGCATTCCCTAATATTTGACATAAAACAAAAAATTAAAAGAAAAGCAAGAAAAGAAAAATTTCATGATAGGTGGCTGTGACTTCATATTTGAATATAATTTTTACTTCTAAACAACATTTACAAATAAAGTTTGCCGATAGTAATGAAAATAAAGGTACTTTACTCTTATCACTAATTCATATATTCTGAATCGTTCGGTATATGGTACCGAAATTTACCGAAGATAATCTTCTTAGCACTTGGTTTGATAAGTTAGTCCTGAAGATGCCTCTTGCAACAGAGCGCGAAACGTTGACTGCTTCAAAGTCCACAACGCGGTTTCCACCCGGAAATCAATATTTCGCTGTATAGCTGATTTGTATCATTGTAAATAATGTTCAAGCATTTTAAGAATGGATATTACAAAAGTTGCAACAGTATTTATTTTAGAAAGTTGTTTGATTCTCTTATAATATCAGTTGTCTTTTTTAACTCAATATGCAGCATTAATAAGAGAATGTCATAATATCTATTATTTAAGAGTTTAACAATATTATTGCTTATCGATTCTTTATCAACTTCGTATAACAAAATATTTGTCTGAAAATCATACAGCATTGTTGCATAATGTCTTCAGCATTGTCCATGGGATAGAAACGAATCCCACTTGGTTGCAATCGTAAACAGCGATACAACAATTTTATACATCATTATTTTTATATTTATCTCCGATTTTTAGACAATTTAGGACAGAAGAAGGCTGAGATTGGCCGAAACATGTATCGTATATAGAAAATAAACAGAATAGTAAGCAAGAATTAAGAGGTTTCCTTTCACCCTTGAACAATTTACGACTAACTTGCAATATGGATTTTACCACGTAATTTTGTACATCGTATTTATTTTCAAACTATACTAGTCCACAATAAAAGGCTATTCTAAGTCTGATGTGTTTTATTCAGGTATATTGCATATCCGGATTTCGGGTTACCCCTTCTTCAGTGCAATCGTCTAATTGTACAAGAATTCTTCATACTTCATAAAAATCTTTTATATAATGATTATAGCGTCAAATGTTGCTCGGAGTCACGATCCAGTTGACTGTCACTGCTTACATCAGACGCTTCGCCATATAGGTATCTCTTGTGTGGAAACGTAATTTCGCCAACAATCTCAACCACCTGTAACTCAATTTACTCTATACCAGCGTTCTTCAACCTTTTTACGCCTGCGGACCGGCAAAACTAGGAGAAATATTTCGCGGACCGGCTGACGATTAACGAGTAATACCACCCCCGGAGGTAAAAAAATGATACCTAAGTTTAAGCATGTACCTAGTGGTAGTGTAAAAATCAATTTTATTCAAAAATCAAATACTAGAAATTATGTTTGACACAAGCCTTTTGCTTTATAATCATTTGCATTTCAAAAAACGGTCGGATATCTCACACCTGATTGATTTAAAATTACTACATAGTCTCTGATACAAAACCCAGTCCAGTACGTAGGATTTTAGCAAATAGTATTTTTTGCAGTTTGGCATGCTATTGAACACAAATTGAACACTCTTTATTCGACAATTTTGTAACCAAATAGCTGTAACCAAAAAGAATATTTCGTAAAAAAAACTTGCTGGACTAGTATATGTATCGGGGAAGATTGTTTTAATTTCAAGTTAATCGGCTATGAATTGGCTGAGATACCCGACGTATTTAATGATTTTAAAACGAGTTTTGAGGAGAAATGCCGGTACGCCGCCATTTTGATTTTTTTGCTAATGTTTTTTAACGTACGTGATTTTAACTTGTGTAAATTATGTAACTTCTGAATAAAATTGATTTTTACACTTGTACATGCTTAAACTTTTTTCGACCTAAAAAAGTGGACACATACACACTACACACACTATAACTTGTATTTCAATGTAGGTGGCCATGTCATTAATTCTTGTCTGTGTTGTGGTAGCCGATAGTGGTACAGTCTCTAAATTTGTAGCACCTTGGGGCCCCAAAATTTCTTGAACGACATCTAAGACGCAAAGCTTTACTAACTCCTCACCAATAGTGAATGGTTCTTTTTTTATTTTAGCTATACGAAGACCTACGAAATAAGACTCTTGAAGCAGTGACTTGTTACTATAGTAGTCATCATAATTTTTATTTGACTTTTCTGCATTTTCATCTGATCATGTAATCTTTCATAAAAGTCCAGTGGCTTATGATCTAAAACGTTTATGCTTTGTATGCAAATGACGAGCTAGGTTTTAAGGCTTCATAGCTTCATTTGAAAGAATTTCTGAACATACTACACACAAAGGTAGTGGCGATAGTTCGCTGCTTTTCTGTTTTTTGTTTGTATTGTATATTTAGAAGTATCGACCCATTTTTTCTTCTGTGGTTCTTCTACACTTGAAGCACTGGTACTTGGCATAATTTCGATACGATCAGTACTTTTCTCCTGAATATTGTACTTGCTTCTACCAAAGAAAGTTAGAAGATTTTGTTCTTTGACTTTTTTTACTTCCATTTTGTACGGCTTCAAGTTTTATGAAAGAAAATTTATTTTCCGAAACACCACACAACAGACTATAACGCACAATATTCAAAAACAATACGCTCGAGCGCGATAAAATAAAAGACAAGAAATCTGACACAATACTGGGGTGGATCATACACGTATCGTCGTAAACTATGTTGTATGTAGAGGTGAGCAATGTTGCCACTACCAACCTAATGATCGTACAATAATTGTAGTTCAGAATAAAAGAAGATGTATGCATTTGGAATATACTTTTTGTGCATGTTTTACACGCATTTCTATTGACTGGTATTAGTATCATCTAGTGATAGCTATATATAAGTATTATGAAGTATAGATAAATAATAGAATAATACTTAGATGTAAATACAATAGAAACCACATACATAGCTTCTGTTAACAGTTAAGCAACACACAATTTGCGACGCTTACTATATTTATAAAGAAATACCTACAAATGTATGTTCTTGCCGTTAATGACTCGTAGCTGCACAGAAGAGAGCCAGCCCCGATGCGACGTCGACGGGCGCTGAGCCGCCTTGATACGGGCGAAATTTTTCGCGGACCGGTAAAATATTTCTGCGGACCGGCACCGGTCCGCGGACCGGCGGTTGGGAAACGCTGCAGTCTATACGACTCTGTTTGCACCCGACGTGCACAGCAATAGACGCTACCAGTACAAAATGGCGTTCACCAAGATGACATGCTGATCTAATTCCTTTCAACTGAGATTTGTTCTAACCTACATTTATATTTTAATACAACTCTGTTCACACCCGACGTGTGCAGCAGGAATTTTATTAATTAACCTGACACAACAATAGCTAGAAGCGAGGATCAACTGCAATTCGCTACCTGATTCATTTATTCACAAATATGTTCACACCCGACGTGTGCAGCAAGAATAATAAATAAGATAGTATAAGACGAAATGGGGGCCACACACAGATCGTGACTCCGAGCAACATTTGACGCTATAATCATTATATGAAAGATTTTTATGAAGTATGAAGAATTATTGTACAATTAGACGATTGCACTTAAGACGGGGTAACCCGAAATCCGGATAAGCAATATACCTGAATAAAAACACATCAGACTTGGAATAGCCTTTTATTGTATACTAATTTCTGATGGAAATGGTGACATTCATAGCAAACGTATACTAGTCCGGTCTCTATTAAATTATAATGACTTAATAAATTATTATTTTTATAATGTTTTCCTAATGTATAATAACTTATTGTTTTAGAATTATTTGTTTTTGAAAACCGCCATCCATCTTGGACTTGGAGTTTTTGTTGGGTGTCTGTTTTACAACATTGGAAACGACGGATCCCAAATGATATATAATTTTGGATTATTTTACTGTTGCATGATCTTCTTTCTCTACATCCCCTTGATGCCAGTTCTCTTACAATGTAAGTAAAATTACGGTTCGATAATTTAATTTTCATTGTTGAATTTCTTCAACAAAACTGTACATATCTTTTGAAATAAATATACTTGGAAGTATGCTGCTAGTTTCGGAGATATTCCGCAAGAAAGAAAGTGATGGTAATAAATATGACATGATATAATATATATCTACATATTATATCTACTATACTACCTACAGTATTCAGTTTTCCCTGAAAATAAACATTTAATTCCGCAATTGTCCACAAAAGGTTGCAGCAAATTGTAATCTTCATAAAAGATAGACAAAAACAAAAATAAACCAACAGGTATAAAAATATATATACCACATCCCGGGCAATTTAGAATATGAATTTATACGAAATCATATTCATGAATATTGAAATAATTTTATATTATATACAGTGTGTCCCCCGATTTACCTAACTATACCTATAATGGACATAATTTTTAATTTCTCGAGAAAAAGTCATTCTTTATAAAGAGTTTTGGATGTCCTAAAAAGTCGAAAGCCATTGTTAATATTTTGATTTATCATACAGGTCGGTTAGAAAGCACGAAAATGTTAAATTGGCCGAAGAGTAAACTATCGGGTTTTCGGAATTAGACGAAAAATGTTATAGGTAAAAGTCAGTTTGAATTAATTGTATGATAAAAATATTAAACTATTTCAAATTTTACATCTTGGACCAGTGAAAAGACATTACATAAAGGTAAACAAAAAATTTGGAGACCACAATTATGATTGATCAGTTGACAGTAGTAACAGCGTATCCAAGCAATTTGTTGATAGAAGCTGATTAAAGTATGTTGACTTTAGAGCAAAGGGTTTATATACTTCTTTGTTATGACAGGTGAGGTATCGTACCGCCGTGCTATTGAAGTTTTGAACAGAAAATACCCTGAGGTATACATTTCTGTATCAATTCTGTTCGTGAATTGGTTAAAAGATTTCATGCAACAGGAGACGTGTAAAATATCAAGATAAACAGCGAAATGGCGAAGATGATGCAGGAGCTATGTTAGCTATTGATGCCGTGAACACTTGCCCAAAAAAATCGTAGAGGCAAAGATCTCGAGACTTGAACATCAGTAAAAGCCACCTGCAAAGGATCTTTTCAAATCAAAAATTTCATCCTTATAAACCAATACTGATACACACTTTAGTAGAAGGAGATACATAAATTTATTAATGTAACTGTACCAATTTATGTAAAGTAAATAGGAAATCTGTTTTTATTCCCTAAATTTTTTTACGATTTCATCAAGATTCTGAATAAATTTTCTTTTTATACTTTTTTTTCCCTTTAACACAATATTTTTTAAAACAATGACAAAACATTTCTGGAACAGCTCCCCCACTAATATTAGCTACGAGCCGCCACCGCTATCGTTGGAAATACTCGGACTTACTCTAACGCGGAGGAAGAAATTTATGGCGATATTAACTACGCTGGCGAACATGAAGAATAAAATAAGATGGCGTTTCCAAAATATTTTTGTGGAAGCAATGGAAAATGTAATATTTCCACCGAGAATTTGAAGTTCGCGACGCATTAACCTAAGAGGGCTGACATGTGCACTCTTGACGATCGTACTGAAATAATTATTATTTATTCAGTTTACAATTATCCATTTATTTAATTATTTATTCTTATGAAAGTATTACTGACACTGTGACATAAATTCATAGTAGCAGTTTACAATGGCTGTAAGTTGTTGCATCAACAGAAGTATTACTACTTTTGTGAGATTGTCGAAATTCGACCAACAAGACTGTCGACCAATCTGGATATTTCATATTAATTTATGAATTATTGTGTATTATTATTGTTGTCACAAATGACAAATTATATGCTTAATAACTTTTTAGCTGTTGTCGACCTTTCGAAGTAAGTCAAGATATATAGGGTGTTCCAATTAAAATTCTTAAACTATTTGACATTATTTTGACAACTATTTGACACGTCAGCATTAACAAATCATGACACACGGCATAACCCGGAAGCAGTTTATTTTCTATTTGACATTATTTAGCAAATGTCAAGTTGTTCGGGATAAGTCATATTAGAATCGCAAATCAACAATAATTGTCAAAAAGTGTGATACTTTTACTATCCAAAATTAGTTCCTTTGTTTTATCTTTGTTAGTTACCCTGGAAAGATTGTTTGAAGAATGCTTGTTTTTGATTTTAATTTCATAATATCTGAGAAACAGTTGATGTCAAAACAATTAGGATAAAAATCTTACTGAAAACTGCAATAATATACCTAGTGTTCCATTTAAGCAAACATAAGTTTGTGTTGCTACGTTGTTGTGGGATATTGAGTAAGCATCAACATATTTTCTTGCTGTAGAGCGTATGACTGTCTGTAACTTGTATGTATGGAAAAAAACGTAAATTTGATTTCTTAAGCCCATTAATTTACTTTGTTTATAGCGTGGGACACCCTGTACATAATATTCTAAAATCAATACCAAAGGACTATACAACCTCCATTATACAACTTTAAATCGACTGATGGTAGAAAATTATGCAGTCATTTTTGGTAAAGTTATAAATATTTTGCTAAACCAGAACACCTAATTTTGTGTATGATAGAAAGTTATTCAAAAATTTTTTTTTAAGAATATAAACATTTTGTTTCCGTAGCCAACTAAAATATAAATTTCCTCCAGTCGGTGCTCTACATAATATTGTCATATGGGTGTCTTTCATCTACAATTTCGTTTAGCAGAGAAATGATAAACAATTTTTGTAAAGGTATAAACATTTTTCTGTAACAGAGATACATTCGCTCTATAAACTCGAAATTGTGGAATTGCGTTGAAATATTGTTACAATCATTAATCGATTAGTCACTGTTTAACACTTTTTTTAACACAACCTTCAAATCATGATAATGTGTATCTTTCTCATGAAAGGCAGCATCAAAAGCATGAGGCCAGTTTTCTTGACAGAGAAAATTTGATTTGCACTCTTTGTACATTTCTAAAATATTTCAACTTGCTGACAACTAAGATAGAAATCTGTAATAGTATGTTAGGAATTTTAACCGGGACAAAATACCAAACCGGCATTCTATAAGCATTCTGTTAACCGCCACGGCACCACGCAAAATTGACTCCGCCTACATCGTGCAACGGTTGGACGGTAAGCGGAAAATTTATATTTGCCGTGTCATTATAAGAGTTTTAGTAAAATATCGGCAACAAAAACTTATTCTTCTCTTTTTTATTTTCAACATTTTGGCTTAATCAAAGACTTCATCAGGAAATTAAATAAACTATAAAAATCCTAACTAAGTAAAAGTTAAACAAAAGTTCATGTGTTCACTTAGTATAGTACTTTTAGAGTATATTTAATTTTCTGATGGTCTTTAATTAAGGTAAAATATTGAAAATTGAAAAAACTATAGAAACCTAAAGAAGTTATTGTTGGCGATATCCCAATATTTACTGCTACTATTAATATACCATATAATGTAAAAAAATCTGGAAATTACAATAATAATACATTTTTAATTTATTACTTTATTTTAACTTATTTAAGGCATGTTAACTTTTGTATACGAGTTCTTTAAGATAAGTTATGTGCATTTTTCAGCCGTGACGGTGCTTATTCTCGACAATCGTAACGATTATAATGTTCATCATATTATTATTATATTTATTTAACATTTTAATTTTTAATTAATTTTTGATAACACTAGTTTAAAAATCGTAAGTATATATAGAACTTTTAGATAATTAAAACGAATTAATTATTAAAATTAACCAAAACTAGTAAGAATTAATACTAGCCGCCAGCAAAGCACCGAAGTCGACCACACCCGCGATATTCGGACCAACGCGAGAGCAGTTTTTACGCTTAAGTGCCGAAATAGTTTAGGGTCGGTGCAAAACAAAAAGATACGCGTTTTCAAGAAGTTGGTGATATACTACACGATACTATCAACTGTACTATCCACGGTAACCTTGCAATGATTTTCATCACTTTTTACCCTTCATTGTAATCGTTTATTTTCAAATATTTCGCATTCACGTAATGAAACGAAAACGAACAAAGATCACAACAGAGCCTTTATAAACTGTAAACACAGAACCAATTTGTAGTGATAATTTGCACGACGAGATGGAACCAAGTGTCAACAAACACGATTAGAGTACATTATTTAAGTGACTAATGTACAAGACGTGTTAATGACAATATATTTTAGTATGGTTGTATTATATACCATTCGGTTTAGGAGAGCATGGATGTTAAAATCTCTATTTTATCTCCATTGTATCTATTTTATGCGGTTATTAGATACTTAAAAATCATCACTAAGTAGAGGTAATTAAAATGACATGTTTATTAACAATCTTGCCAATTCAGATATTAATTTAATTGTCTCTAACCAACGCCTTGTACATATTGATTTTACTTGATTTCTGTGTGCTTAATCGGTTGCCGACCCTTAAGGCAGCCCGCTTACAGTCCAACCGCTGCACGATGTAGGCGGAGTCAGTTTACGTGGTGCCGTGGCGGTTAACAGAATGCTTATAAGCGGCCGGGACACCGGGACCGATGTCTCAAACCGGGACTGTCCCGGTCAAACCGGGACGTATGGTAAGCCTACCTATAATGACCGTAGTTCTTAATTTCTCGAGAAAAAGTGATTCTTTATAAAGAGTTTTGAATGTCCTAAAAAGTCGAAAGCCATTGTTAATATTTTGATTTAGCATACAGGATGGTTAGAAAACACGAAAATGTTAAATTGGCCGAAGAGCAAACTATCGGTTTTTCGGAATTTGAACAAAAGTATTATAGGTAAAAGTTGTTTTATATTTAAATTTATGCCCAGATATGAAATTTGAATGTTGTATTACAAGTTTTATATTTTATTTATTTTTAACAAAGTAATTTAACAAAACTCCACATGTTCCCCTCCTACAGCTGCACATTTTCTCAATCTTCTACTAAACTCCCGATATACCAAATCAATTGTATCTTCATTTACTTCCTCCACTGCATCCCTAATTTTTAATTTTAGAATATCTACATTATCATGAATATTATTAGCATACACCTTCTGTTTTAAATAACCCCACAGAAAAAAATCAAGCGGCGTTAAATCAGGTGAACGTGGTGGCCATCCTATAGGGCCGAATCGTCCAATCCACTTATTTGGAAAATGTCTGTTCAACCAATCCCTGACTTGATATGCGCTATGAGCAGGACAACCGTCGTGCTGATAGTGTAGTAAACACCTGAGCTGTAAGTTCATTTCGTCCAAAGTATGTAGCAAAAAATTTCCTAACATATCAAAATAAGTGTTTTGGTTTACACTTACAGTGCCGTCAAAAAAGTATGGTCCAATTATTTTCTTGTAATAAATCCCACACCAAACATTAATATTTTATATTTTTGCGAATTGGTTGTAATACGGAAATTTGGATTTTCTTGAGACCAATATCTACAATTCTGTGAACTAACAACTCCATTTGTGGTAAACGTCGCTTCGTCAGAGAAAATATTTTTTCTGTAGAAAAATCTATCGACCATAATTCGTTCTCCCATTAATAGGCAAAATTCTAATCGACGTTGCTCGTCGACACAAAATTGTAGGGTATTAGTTCGGTTAGTCATACATGAATGCTCCGAGGCGAACTACTGAGGTGTCTTCATTTGAACATAGAATATACATTTAGGTGTTCTGGTTTAGCAAAATATTTATAACTTTACCAAAAATGACTGCATAATTTTCTACCATCAGTCGATTTAAAGTTGTATAATGGAGGTTGTATAGTCCTTTGGTATTGATTTTAGAATATTATGTACAGGTGTCCCACGCTGTAAACAAAGTAAATTAATGGGCTTAAGAAATCAAATTTACGTTTTTTTCCATACATACAAGTTACAGACAGTCATACGCTCTACAGCAAGAAAATATGTTGATGCTTACTCATTATCCCACAACAACGCACCAACAGAAACTTATGTTTGCTTAAATGGAACACTAGGTATATTATTGCAGTTTTCAGTAAGATTTTTATCCTAATTGTTTTGACATCAACTGTTTCTCAGATATTATGAAATTAAAATCAAAAACAAGCATTCTTCAAACAATCTTTCCAGGGTAACTAACAAATATAAAGCAAAGGAACTAATTTTGGATAGTAAAAGTATCGCACTTTTTGACAATTATTGTTGATTTGCGATTCTAATATGACTTATCCCGAACAACTTGACATTTGCTAAATAATGTCAAATAGTTTAAGAATTTTAATTGGAACACCCTATATATCTTGACTTACTTCGAAAGGTCGACAACAGCTAAAAAGTTATTAAGCATATAATTTGTCATTTGTGACAACAATAATAATACACAATAATTCATAAATTAATATGAAATATCCAGATTGGTCGACAGTCTTGTTGGTCGAATTTCGACAATCTCACAAAAGTAGTAATACTTCTGTTGATGCAACAACTTAAGGCCATTGTAAACTGCTACTATGAATTTATGTCACAGTGTCAGTAATACTTTCATAAGAATAAATAATTAAATAAATGGATAATTGTAAACTGAATAAATAATAATTATTTCAGTACGATCGTCAAGAGTGCACATGTCAGCCCTCTTAGGTTAATGCGTCGCGAACTTCAAATTCTCGGTGGAAATATTACATTTTCCATTGCTTCTACAAAAATAGTTTGGAAACGTCATCTTATTTTATTCTTCATGTTCGCCAGCGTAGTTAATATCGCCATAAATTTCTTCCTCCGCGTTAGAGTAAGTCCGAGTATTTCCAACGACAGCGGTGGCGGCTCGTAGCTAATATTAGTGGGGGTGCTGTTCCAGAAATGTTTTGTCATTGTTTTAAAAAATATTGTGTTAAAGGAAAAAAAAAGTATAAAAAGAAAATTTATTCAGAATCTTGATGAAATCGTAAAAGAATTTAGGGAATAAAAACAGATTTCCTATTTACTTTACATAAATTGGTACAGTTACATTAATAAATTTATGTAAAAAATACATTTTCAAAAACTACTATTTAACAAAATGTACTAAAAATTAAAATAGTTCCATATTTTTTTTAATGGTTCATGCCTTGTTACCAGAAATCGTCTACATGCAAAAATTGAACTCGATTGGAGGTAAAATATCGATTACAAGATTTATACATAACAAACAAACAAGTGAAGTTAAGGTAAGCGTACTAATAAATTTATGTAAAAAATACATTTTTTTTTAAACAACGCTTGATGACAAAAACGCATTAACAGTTAAATTTTGAAAATTGTGGCAAAATTTCCAAAACTTTTTCAATTTTGTTTATTCCTTTATGCATTGTCACCGGCAATCTGTCCACGTGCAAAATTTCAACTCGATTGGATATTGGGAAGTAGGTAAAATATCGATTACAAGATTGTAGCAAACAAACAAGTGAAGTTAAGATAAGCGTAATTCTTTTTGTTTTAATTTGCGCGAAAATATCAATAATTTTATCCTTGGTCTCTGGAACTTTTTCTGTATTGAAAGCACTGCAATTGTTGTAAAAGACGTATTGCCTTTTGATATGCCATCCGCAGTTTCTAAAACTACCTTCCACTAGCCGAAGGTCGAAGCTGTCGGCACTGCGGGGACAACAGTTCTCTCTAGTCTCTGTATCAGGCCGCTCTAGTCTCTGTAACAGGCCGCTCCCTCGCTTGCCGCTGTTGTGTGCGCATGTGCAGAACAGCCAAAGAGCTCGCCTACTGGAACTGTGCAGATCACAGTTCCATACAACGATTTTTTAATCTTTTTCTTAAACTGGGGGATGGCTACTGACATTAAGGATTATACTTTGTACAAGTATAAAGAAAGAATTAAAGGAAAAAATACTCATTATATTAAATGTTATCCATAATATTAAGTGGAAATAGTAGGAGGAGCTGCAGTTCCACAGTGCCTATACGCAAGCCGCCACTGAACGATAGACTAATTTGACTTCATTCATTGTTCTACAAAATAAATGTTGGCATCTCAAATTTTATGAAATGGTTTTTTTTTAATTTTTATTAATTATATTTAGAAAAGTACACTATCCAAAAATAGAAGTGGTTCAATAAATAATTATACATACCTCTTTCTGTTTTTTTTTTCACAAAAGTACCGATCACTTCGATTTATTCTTTATTTGGTAAGTATTCGTTTAATTGAATACTTACATAATTATTTTATGTCTTTTCTAACGTCATTCCTGTCCCGGTTTGAAATTTCATAGTTATGGTAAGCCTAATTATAGGTATAGGTAGGTAGATCGGGGGACACACTGTATATTTTTCACCCAAAATTTTATTTCTTCCAAATTGAAATTGAACAGTAATCATTCTTTATTACAGTCATCTATTTTTTAGTGCTAATATTCAGTTGCAATAATTGTCATAAACATTCAACCATCAATAAATTGACCTTAAAATAGAGATTTATTTAAAAACTGATTAGCTAATTGTTTAACCAAAATTTCCAACCGTCGGTAGATTAGATTTTTGTACTTGATTCTTTTAAACAAAACATGTTTCTGTTTGTTTTAGTTCCTACCGAAATTCAGTTCGTGAAAAGGGAATACTTCAACAGATGGTACAGTCTCAGGGCGTACTTTTTCGCTTTGACCGTATCCACTATTCCAATAAGCATAGTCTTGAACCATCTATTCCTTATCTCCACATATTTCTTATCCGGGCAACCGATGGAGATGCACAGGATGTTAACATTTTTTGCCATCTCCATATTGACGGCGTTTGTTTCAGAGAGCCTTGGACTGATAATTTCTTCATTCTTAACAGTTGTTGTAAGTATTCCTTATTTGTTCATCATCTTGACGTGTCATGTCAGTGATATGTAGGCACTTATAATATGGGGAGCTATACAGTTAACGAGTTGTAACTATTGCGAAAGAATATTACCAGCCTATCGATTGAGAGCGGGCTCAATAATATTGCTAAAAACGCGTTCAATTGTCACGTTCAATTTAACTCTATTCATCACTGTGTGCTATTCGTATTTATTTAGCTTGATTTCTATACAACAATCTATCTACATATATATTGTAAAAGATTAATGGGTAAACAGTCTGAAGTATATTTTATTTATTTTTTTCTTTGCTAATATTTCGGACAAATTTTCATCCTTCATCAGAGCTCTAAAAGATTAATAATGTTAAAACATTAACAATATAAAAACGAAATACAATACAAACCGGAAATATCACTATAAACTATATAACGCTATGAAACATTGAAAAAGCTCTTGTCAAACAAATTTGTTATGGAGATGAAAATTGGGAAAAAAGCCAACCTTATTTTATATATGAAAACATCAAAAATCTAACCTAAAAACTAATATAAATGACATGAAGTGTAACAATTTGAAAGGAACAAGAACATCTAAAATTTTCAAAGTTGGTTTAACTGTCCAATACAACCAAATTTTGATAGTCCATATTATGCCCAAGACGGTTAACATGTGAAGCCAATGCACAAGCTTCAGGCTTCAATCTTGAATCGCCTTTGTGTTGTGTAATACGTTTCTTGAGTTGTTGAGAAGTCTGTCCGATGTATTCTTGATGACAATTTATACATTTAATTTTGTAAATAACATCTGAACGCAAATCCAATGGAAGGTCATCCTTTATTTTTGAGAAAAAACTTCCTAAACTCTTCATTGTACGTCGTGAAAAAATCAAATTTTGATCTTTAAAAATATTAATCAGGTTCGGAGTAAGACCAGCAATATAAGGTAATACTTTGAATTTTGTCTCCATGTTACGATGTCGTGCAGATTGTGTGCGTCTGTGCATATCACTGTCCAAATTTGATGTACGTGCACGACTACTGTAAAGTAGTTTACTAATCAGAACACGAGGATATGAATTTTCTTCTAATATAGTTCCAAATTTCTTGAGGTTTTTGCTGATCAACGAGGGATGGACAATTTTGGTTATTCTATTTTTCTGGCCCAATATAAAGTTCTTTTTCATTTGTAACGGATGATTCGAAAAGTAATTTATGTATCTGCCGGAACTTGTTGGTTTTTGATACCAATCTAAAATAATAGCATTATCTTGTTGTCTAATTACTTTTGTATCCAAGAAAGGCACACTCCGATCTGTTTCATTTTCAATAGTAAATTTGAATCTTGAGTGATAGGAATTGAAAATATTCAAAATTTCATCTACTTTGTTTTCTGGTACCGCACAAATTAGGTCGTCCACATACTTCTTGATAAAGGGAAGCTCGAAAGATAATTTAGGTATTTGAGTATCCAATAACGTGTCCATTACTATGTGAGCAAGTATAGGACTCAAATTTGAACCCATAGGACATCCAAAAATCTGGCTGTAGATTTGTTTATTGTACTGAAAATAGCTTGAATCGAAAATAAATTCCAAAATTTCTAAGAAATCCTTAAGAGACATTGAGCAATTTGTAGATATATCATTCCATCTATTTTTAATATTAGATTTGGCCAGGTTTAAAGGGATGTTACTATATAACGAAACTACATCTAAACTGATTAACACAAAATCATTAGGCAAAACTTTGCTATCCATAAATTCTGCAAAATGAAAAGTGTCTCTCACATAGTAATCATTGCCATGATAACATGTTGAAGTTAGAATGTTCGCAATGTACTTGGAAAGTTCTTCGGTAGGTGAATTGTTTGAAGCTACAATAGGACGCAGAGGAATTTCAAGCTTATGGATTTTAGGAAGTCCATAAAAACGAGGGGCAATAGATTTATATTTTCTTAGTTTTTTTGCTGTAACATCGTCAATTTCATGGCATCTATTCAGTTTATTAATCCATGTATTGCTTTTGTTTTGGATAGTTGTAGTTGGATCCCTTTTCAGCTTCTTATAGTTAACCTCGTAATTTAGGATGTCAAGAACTTTATGATGATAGTCCTCTTTATCCATAGCAACGGTTACATTGCCTTTATCTGCCCTCAAAATGAGTAGGTTAGGATTATTTTTTAAAAAAAGCTTCGTGTCTTTGAAAATTTTATCGAAAGCTGGCTTGCAATTTTTGTTTTCATGTAAGAAATTCGTAATTATATTGGTACCAATTGAACGAAATAAATTTTGCGTAGGTAATTCAAAATCGTTGATGATGAGTTCGAAATCAGCCAGGAGATTTTGAATTTGAATGTCGTTATATCCTACAGGTAAAGCAAATTTTGGTCCTAATGCTAAAAAATTTTTGATGTCAGAAGGAATTTCAACACTGCTAATATTCTTGAGCCATTCATTTTTAGCTTTGAAACCAATATCACATGTTGAAGATTGCAATCTGTCAAACTTACGTATGTTATCTTTTTTAATACTATTAAAAAGTTTACCATAACTCAGAGATAATCTACGTACGTATTCCTCAACAATGTCAGATGGTATAAAATTGAAGAGAGCATCCGTCAATTTCCTAGTTTCCTGTTCTAGTTTTCCAATAGTGGTGATGGTAATGCTAATTTCGATGTTTAGGATCTTGTTTCTCACACTTTTATTGAAGTTCTCAACACGTTGGCATATAGGACCTACATCAGTTTCAATTAAATTTAGAAGACTTTCTCAACAACTCAACAAACGTATTACACAACACAAAAGCGATTCAAGATTGAAGCCTGAAGCTTGTGCATTGGCTTCACATGTTAACCGTCTTGGACATAATATGGACTATCAAAATTTGGTTGTATTGGACAGTGATGTTAACTTTTTTCGAAGGAGTTTTCTCGAAATGTTTCATATTAATGATTGTGTTTCGCTAATGAATTCTGAAACTGACATCAAAAATTTAAGTTCCATTTATACATACTTACTAAATTACAAAAACATTCATCCCACCCAGTTAAACCAACTTTGAAAATTTTAGATGTTCTTGTTCCTTTCAAATTGTTACACTTCATGTCATTTATATTAGTTTTTAGGTTAGATTTTTGATGTTTTCATATATAAAATAAGGTTGGCTTTTTCCCAATTTTCATCTCCATAACAAATTTGTTTGACAAGAGCTTTTTCAATGTTTCATAATGTTATATAGTTTATAGTGATATTTCCGGTTTGTATTGTATTTCGTTTTTGTATTGTTAATATTTTAACATTATTAATCTTTTAGAGCTCTGATGAAGGATGAAAATTTGTCCGAAATATTAGCAAAGACAAAAATAAATAAAATATACTTCAGACTGTTTACCCATTAATCTTTTACAATATTAATAAAGTACAGTCATTACAATTTCTATATATATATATATATATATATATATATATATATATATAATGGATGTTAATTCTTTGCAGAAACCTGCATATATTGATATAAAACTTTGAAATAGTTAATAATAACAAATAACTAGATAATACTTGACAATTACATCTGATAGGTGTCACAATTGAAATGTGTCTAAAGGTAGAAACTTCTACTCATATCTCTTTAGTGAAAATTAACCTATTGTATGTCATAGGTCACGTTAGTCTAATTGGTAAAACGTTGGACCGGCAATCCGTATATCTGGGTTCGAATCCCAGGCGTGGCTGTAGTTTTTTAACTTAAAAAATTACCGCCATCTTGTATTAACTATTTCAAAGTTTTATATATATATATATATATATATATATATATATATATATATATATATATATATATATATATATATATATATATATATATATATATATATATATATATATATATATATATATCTATAAAGGAGAAAGGTATTTGTCGGGCAATTCCGTCATACGAAGATCGAAGAAGCAACCGTAGACACGTGTTTCGGACTATTAGTCCTCCTCAGTACGGTATAGCCAAGGAGCAAGATGGACACTAAATGGAAAAACACTCAAATGGTTCCCTACACAGACGATTCGATCTTCGTATGACGGAATTGCCCGACAAATACCTTTCTCCTTTATATCTCATCGTCGATTAACCAGCTTTCCTATATATATATATATATATATATATATATATATATATATATATATATATATATATATATATATATATATATATATATAAAGGAGAAAGGTATTTGTCGGGCAATTCCGTCATACGAAGATCGAAGAAGCAACCGTAGACACGTGTTTCGGACTATTAGTCCTCCTCAGTACGGTATAGCCAAGGAGCAAGATGGACACTAAATGGAAAAACACTCAAATGGTTCCCTACACAGACGATTCGATCTTCGTATGACGGAATTGCCCGACAAATACCTTTCTCCTTTATATCTCATCGTCGATTAACCAGCTTTCCTATATATATATATATATATATATATATATATATATATATATATATATATATAGTAAGTATGTAGGCTTTCACGGCCAGAATCATTTAGAAAATAAACTGCTTCCGGGTTATGCCGTGTGTCAAGATTTGTTAAGGCTGACGTTTCGCGAGCCATGTTGCTCGCTTCTTCAAAGCTAATTGAATACTGAAGACCTACCAAGAAAGTCTCCCTTATATACCTGAATTTACACCTCACTGCGCACATCTGGCGCTACCGCTCCATGTGTTTTTCCACCTGACCGCGTTAGGATCGATTTCCAGACCCTACTAATGTCAGTACCGTCCTCGCGATTGATGTTGTCAGGATGTTTGTAAATTTCGATGGCTTCTCTAATAAGCCTTCGATGATAATTACCCACCCTTGCCAACATCTTCGCGTCATCGAAATCCATTGTGTGTCCCGACTCGTGGCAGTGTTGAGCAACAGCGGACTGTTGGATCTTGCCTAGCCGGGTGTCCCTACTGTGCTCCTTGATTCGACATTCGATGCTTCGTCCTGTCTGTCCTACATAGCATGTTCCGCACTCACATGTTATCTTGTATACCCCTTCGTTCTTCAGGAGTGGTGTGATATCCTTTGGGTTAGGCAAAAGATCCTTTACCTTAGCTGGTGCTCTGTACCTTACCGTGATACCCGATTTCTTCAGTACTCTACCGATTCTCTCTGATACCCCACGTACGTATGGTAAGCAAGCGAACCCCTTTGACTCTTGCGGTTCCTCTGAGACTTGCGGTTTTCTTTGTGTGACATCCCGTATGTCAGACTTGGTGTATCCATTCTGGCTTGCTTACCATACGTAAGTGGGGTATCAGAGAGAATCGGTAGAGTACTGAAGAAATCGGGTATCACGGTAAGGTACAGAGCACCAGCTAAGGTAAAGGATCTTTTGCCTAACCCAAAGGATATCACACCACTCCTGAAGAACGAAGGGGTATACAAGATAACATGTGAGTGCGGAACATGCTATGTAGGACAGACAGGACGAAGTATCGAATGTCGAATCAAGGAGCACAGTAGGGACACCCGGCTAGGCAAGATCCAACAGTCCGCTGTTGCTCAACACTGCCACGAGTCGGGACACACAATGGATTTCGATGACGCGAAGATGTTGGCAAGGGTGGGTAATTATCATCGAAGGCTTATTAGAGAAGCCATCGAAATTTACAAACATCCTGACAACATCAATCGCGAGGACGGTACTGACATTAGTAGGGTCTGGAAATCGATCCTAACGCGGTCAGGTGGAAAAACACATGGAGCGGTAGCGCCAGATGTGCGCAGTGAGGTGTAAATTCAGGTATATAAGGGAGACTTTCTTGGTAGGTCTTCAGTATTCAATTAGCTTTGAAGAAGCGAGCAACATGGCTCGCAAAACGTCAGCATTAACAAATCTTGACACACGGCATAACCCGGAAGCAGTTTATTTTCTATATATATATATATATGACGCGACATTCTTAATTTATGCTTATGGTTGTCTTTTGCCGTTTGCATTATTGTAGGTTTTTGCATAATGCTGTTGTTGTTTTTTTTTTTAATTTTATTGATTCACTAGTTGAATCTTATAAGACTACTGATATTTGGTTTGTTTTCAAATTATAATTGTAAAGGTAGACACATTGCGTTAGTTGCTTTGGGGTGGATGGCGTTTTTATCAATACTGGTAATTTTTGTGGTTTCGATTGACTAGTCCCCGCCAGTTTCTATCATTCGTTTGCACTGGCACCTCGTATATACAAAATGCCGTGGTCTACGTTACTTGTGACTGTGTTTTAGGACTATTAATTGGTACGTTTGTTCAGTTTCTTTTGTAATGTAGCAATGTTAATATATTTGTAATCTTGTTTTATGTAGTCCCTGAAGAAGCTAAAATTTTTAGCGAAATATTTGAGTAATTAAAAAGTCAAACAAAAACATCTGTTTCTAAGCCCTGGTAACCCAAAAAAATCTGATGTGGCCAGGCACATGACTTTATCATACTGCATATAAAATTAATAGTTTAGCTGCATGAGATTCTATTTGATCGAGATCGGCTATGTCTGCATTAAAATAAAACTAGTAGAAGTAGACAGATATGTCGATTAAAGCTGCGTTCGGATATTGTACTCCGTTGACCCCCGAGTACACCGTCCAAATGACACTTACGTCTACGTGTTATTGGGTGTAAAAAGTGTAAGAGCGCGTACGCTTGTCAGGGTAGGGTATGGGGAGAGCAATGCTCAGATAGCCTGGGTCGGCTGTCTCTCTCTTATATGCAGATAAACGCCGTATGACGTTAGTCACTCTCACCGTACCCTACCCGATTATCCGAACGCGCTCTTACGATGTACAATATCCGAACGCAGCTTATATTGACAGTATAGTTATTCTCAAAACATTAGCGTATGACACTACGTACTCTCATTAGAATCAAATATCTGACACATCCGGGCTACTAGTTTTAATGCAGTACGACCGATCTCGATGAAATAGAATTTGCTCATGCAGCTAAACTATTGATTGTACCAAAAAATGTCATAGACATAAATTATTCAAAATTTCCTCATCTTTAATTTATTATTTAACCATTTCGACGAAATTCCAGAAACTGCGGCATATTTGCAAAAAAATGGGTACAAAAAAACGGGTACACACATCCATATACACACACACACACATACACACACACACACACAGACATTTTTTGTACCTTGGTCAAAAATGTTCAGGGGACTCAAAAAGACGTACTTCCGCTAAAATCTCATTTTTTTTGGCACGATTACAGTACTTTACATACTGCGTATGATAAAGTAAAAACTTATATCATTACGTTATATATCAACGGGCAAAAAATTCCTACACTGTAACTTACTATGAATGTTTACTGATAACTGTCTTACTTTTGCTTACAGAATAGTATGTTTGTTGGTCCAGTGATATCCGTACCGTTTATGCTATTGGCCGTATACGGAATGGGCTATGGTGACATAGGAATCCCACTTCTGATGCAAATAGCAATGCACTTCAGCTACCTACGCTACGGATTAGAGGGCTCAATAACCGCGATATTTCGTGGTAGAGATAAATTACCTTGCCCAGAAGAAGAGGAATTCTGCTTCTTTACGGACACGGATGGCTTTTTGAGAATGATGGGGTTCTCAGACCGGCCCGCCTGGGTGGACATTGCCGCTCTATTAGGAATTTACATTAGCTTCAGACTGATTTGTTTCTACTTGTTGCGGCAAAGATTGTCTCCCAATAGAACGTTCAGAGCTTTAAGAGTTATTGTTAGGTTCGTTAAAGCGCACATCATTGCATCACGGTGATTGACTACAATTTATATTAGGATCCTATTTATTTCTGTACGCTTCAAGAGCAACCTTAGTAGTATATGCAATGTTTAAATGTATGTTATCCAAGTGAGAATAGAAAATATATAATATTTGAATGGTTTGAAGTGTTTAATTTGTTTTCTTTTGTTATCAAGCATTGTTCGGATTCATTTACTGCGACCAGCAGAACCACCTAAGTATGTGACCAGGGCTGTGGAGTCAGAGTCGTGGAGTCGGAGTCGGAGTTCAGACAAATTTCAGAGGAGTCGGAGTCGGAGTCGGAAAAAATGTACCGACTCCGAGTCCATGTTTAAATAATGTAGAAAAATACATGCGAGATGGCCGTTGCCTCAATAAATAGTAAACAATTAACTAATTAGGTCAATTAGATCTTTTAAACAATTTAGTTAAAGTACCTACCTACATATGAAATATAATTAAACTACAAAACACATAGGTGCCGCGTCGCATATATAGTTTATTACCAATTTCCAGCAACCAACTTCAATGTTGTAATCATGATAGCTCGATCATCTACAAATAAAAAGTCGGCCTTCGATGCTTACTTAGACGAATTAGAACTTCCCAAAGTGAAGCGACACCGTGTGGGTTTCCTTTTTCATTAAAATTAAGAGGGTTTGCTCGGATTCGTTCTGCCACAAAGAACAGCTGAACAATTCATTAAATATTGCAAATAATATTTTAATGACTTTCCCTTGAAGTTTTAAAAAGCAAAAATTATTTCCTACAGCTTTTGTACCAGAAGAAACAGCGTGATGGTGTCAGGCATATTACTCGCCCCAATATCTGAATGTTGGAAAAGATACAGTAAAACTGAAATTTTAGCTTTAATGTTTGGTAACTTTAACCTTTAACCGGACTAGATTTCTTTTCGGCACATGAACAACTTTATTAAAAGTACCACATCCCTTTGTATTTAACAAAATATGTAGTTTATAAATGGTTAGTGCGATTGTGAAATAGGACCGCTTATTTAAGTTGAATGTATAGGTGTGTCCATGTATGCAAGTCATATTCGCTGCAGTCAGAATTGTGGCGTCATTATCACTACCAGAAGAGTTGGGATTATTTTCGGCCTATTTTGCACTTAATTTTGTATTCATTGGCATAAATTGTACTTTGTACAATATAGTGGTTTGTCATTACGTTTGTTATTATTAAAGATAGAAAATCGGTTAAATTGACAAACTAGTTCAGCATTATGTGCTCTCTAATGAGAAGACAGTTGAATTTCTAATGATTTCAGGGATATTTTTCTTTTGAAAAATACCATAGCGTAGTTTTTAAATATGGTCATAACTTTGTAGTCTGATCAATAGGTTCTTTTGAATTTAGTTACAACTAGATTATGTCAGTTTAATTTTTTTTTCGCCAACAATTTCGCTGGAAACAAATAAAATTTTGCCGTCAGTCGGAGTCGAAAGTTTTTGTACCGACTCCACAGCCCTGTATGTGACTACACTCATTACCGGGTACTGCATCATTAGGAACAGCCCCGGATTTTAGGGAGGGCTGACTGGGCTGCAACCCAGCGGCCCCCACCAAAATAAAAAATAAAAAATTATATTTGAAATTTTACTTTTCAGGTGGCTACAAATAAAACCATAAAAAAAGTAAAATAGCTAATTGAATGTACTGTAATTATCAATTACTCATATTTCCAATGATATTCAGTCAATTTAAGCATTTCTTTAAAAGAACAGTGGCTTATATGGAGAAGATTGAACTCATACCATATTCGCAATAAATGAACTTTAAATTCAATGTTATGTTACTTTACGTATGGCTATGCAACATTTCGGATAATGTCGGGTCTATTACATGTGAAATGTGAGTGGTATTAAATAAGGTAGGTAATGAATTTTTTTTGCTTTTAGCAAAAAAGAACAGTAGAGATTTTATAGCATCGTCAGGGATGTTAAATTACGGTAATTAATTTTTTTCGTAAATTACCGTTGAAATTAAAATTAAACTTACCATGTAATTAAAAATGGTACATTACGATGGCGTAAATTATCGGGTAATTAAAAATTCAAAATGGTAAATTACGCTGCTTTAAATTACCGGGTAATTAAAAATTCAAAATGGTAAATTACGCTGGTTTAAATCACCGGGTAATTAAAAATTAAAAATGGTAAATTACGATGGCGTAAATTACCGGGTAATTAAAAATTCAAAATGGTAAATTACGCCTGTTTAAATTACCGGGTAATTAAATATTTAAAATGGTAAATTACGCTGGTTTAAATCACTGGGTAATTAAAAATTCAAAATGTTAAATTACGCTGATTTAAATTACCGAGTAATCAAAAATTCAAAATGTTAAATTAAACAGATCACTGTAAGTTATGATTACTACTAATGTTAATAAAAATGCTTGGTAACCTTAAATTATTGTTTTGTGGATAACTAGCTATCTCTGATCTTTTGCCTGATTTGATAGTACTAAAACCAAAGAAAAGACTACATAGAAATACTATTTTATAGCACTACTACAAAAACAGGAAAATCAAACAGAGTAATAATAGTAGAAAACTAGGAGAATGTGCAGGCCTAATAGGCCTGCTGGTCGACCACGCGCGACGTGATTATGCTCGTACGTTCTGAGCGGTTACGGGCGCGCCATCTATTGCTTCGTAGAGTAACCTCAACAGCGACATGATGTGTCGCCGTCTGGTGACCGCGTCGGGAAGCGCGCGTCCGTTGCCTAGCAACCTCGATCGATTGGCATGACGACGCGCTGGCGAGGACAGTCCCAAACGATACTCCATAAATTTAGCCTAATCGAGTTAATAAATAACGAGAACTGGCCGGAAATTGGACGAAATCGAAAGCCTAAGCACTGTAGAATCCACTTTTAGGCGGAAAATCGGCGCCTGCGGCGCCGATTTTCGCTTCTTCGAGGAGCAGACCCTTCCCCCGATTCGCCGATTTTCGTAAACTTCTTGCGCGGACTGTGTTAGACTTTTAGTATATAGTAGGGATAAACAATTTAATTCTGTCCACATTCACAAAATAACTTTCCGGTTAACAGAGGGTTTTTTTGTCATTTGTCATTTTTCTAACACTGGCATATACATTAAAAAGTGAATTCTGACAATAAATGGCTTCTGATTTCAGAGCTGCATTATCGGATTTGTTGGATTGGTCGCCATTGGCGAAGGGGCTTTCCACTTCTCTATTCATTAAATACAAAATGTTAGTTCTGTATTTTCTCAAGTAATGTCGGATTATTTGGAATAGTACAAATATAACGTTTACGGGCGATGGGACTGTCATTGGATGTGTTAACTTTACCCATAGACCCATTTCCGTTGGCTAAATGACACCTTGAATAACATTGTCACGCACGAGTCCGACCATGCACCAGGCGGATTGTTAGGTACTTCCCAGGCAAACGCAAACAACAGTGCATTTGTCGACTGCTTAGGAGGGGTGGGGCGCATTCATGCGTCTACTGATGGAATGTCTTTGAAATTAATTTAAAAATTCCGGTAAATTACCAACGGTAATTAAAATTGAGGGTAAATTACGGTAATTAAAAATCGGTAAACTACCATTAATTACAGTAATTAATTCGGTAATTTACGCGGTAAATTACGCTTTTACATCCCTGAGCATCGTACACAGGGTGCAATTTTAAAACATTATTTTTTAATGATGTTACTCAAAAATGCAGTAGAACGACAAATCATTATCTTTAAATATGGTGGAGAAACCATGGTCAGCTTTTAGTCTTCTTATATGCGCCATGTTTGATTTTGACATATTTTTTGCTTCTGTTTTACATATTAGTATATTAGGATTTTTCTTGCTTCTCTTTTACATATTATAGTTTATACCACACTTGTTGGGCTGTAAATTTATTGCAAACTTTTATATTATTGCTTTTGCAGCGTTTTAGAACTAAAACAACATCTTTTTTTATTGAATTGAAATTATGACAGTTTGGTTTCACTTGTCTGGCGGTCTAGTCGAAAAAAGCGGGAGCAACACTATATATTCAGGGTTCAGTGTGATGTTAGAAATGCTCTGCATTTAATAATTTCATAAAAAATAAAATGGAAAACTTGGTTTGAAATGATGTGACATACTCAAAAAACGTTGATATCAGCTCCGATTCAATCTTTGCAATAGCAAACAAAAGATGTAACATTCGTAACAACGCAACAACAAGTGTGATATATCTGACGAAAGTTGATAATGGTTTCTCCATAATCTTTAAAGATTACTCAAGTACTGACACAATTAGATTTCTCGTGCCGGTTACAAACGTCCAATTTATTTTAACTTTATATTAGCTATTTTTTAGTAAAAACTATAAAAAAGCGTACAAAACTTTACCCTGTAGACGATAAAAAATCACCCGGTATACAATGCTATAAAAACTCTACGGTCCATTTATTAGCAATTTACATTAGCTTCAGACTGATTTGTTTCTAGTTGTTGCGGCAAAGATTGTCTCCCAATTGAACGTTCAGAGCTTTAAGAGTTATTGTTAGGAATTTATATTAGGATCCTATTTATTTCTGTACGCTTCAAGAGCAACCTTAGTAGTATATGCAATGTTTAAATGTATGTTATCCAAGTGAGAATAGAAAATATATAATATTTGAATGGTTTGAAGTGTTTAATTTGATTTTTTTGTTATCAAGCATTGTTCGGATTCATTTACTGCGAACAGCAGAAACAACCTAAGTATGTGACCACACTCATTACCGGGTACTGTATCATCTCATCGGGATTATCAGGAAGACACATGCACAGCTCAAAACTTATAAAAGAATAATATGTAGACTATGCAGCAAAGGGGAGAAACCTTGGGAAAGGAAACAACAAAGTTTCCTAAAGAAAAAAGACTCTTGAGCCTAGCCGTGTTAAAGGGGGGGGGGGCAAAGGGGGTGCCCGCCCAGGATGCCAATTTCAGGGGGCGCCATAATCCTACCCAGAGAAGAGGAAGAAAATTTATAAAACGTGTTTTAAAAAACACGAATTATTAAAAGAGATTTATAAATTTGAAATAAAATGAAATATTAGTAGCTATTTTTATTTGTTGCACGTAAGCGGAATTGTTTAATACTGCACCTAGTCTTGGAATTAAGTAACTTCGTATCAGTATTTCAGCAGTGTGTCGATGATACCTCCATGTACGAGTTTTTTGTTATTCTGGTCGACCGCTCTGCCGCTAAGTGCAAAAAATTGTCCGTTTACGCTGCATTCTCGTTTATCGGAAATTATAATTTGCGGAACCTAGTTCGAATGCTTTGAAATGGTTTCTTATGATTTATATGATTCTATTTATTAGCTTAACGTGTAATTAATTAATGTAATTCTTACATTGCAATGTAATTGTGTTTTTATTAAATATAATGTTAATTTTATATTAATAAACATAAAAGTTTTCGATTACATAAAATGAAAATCTCATTTCAAGATAAAACAACAAATTATACAAACTATTGCAACTACCAGCTTTTTTGCGTTAATAAATACAAAAATCAATTTCTTGTCAATATTTTTATTGAAGGTTATTTCAGAACTAACATATGTATTAACATTTATTCACAAAATAGAAATAAATTAAAACTAAATTGCTTTAAATTTGTATTTATGGTAATTTGTTACTTATGAATTACAGGTGTTTTTTTAGATATTTAGCTTCAACGATATTTTGCAGTGTTTAACTTAATAAACAGAAAGGGTATGTATTTTTTATAACATGAATGTATCATCACAATTTTTTATATTATTACTTTGTATTTACTTTACAGCAATATGTTTCAAATATCTGACAACTGAAAATAATGACAATTATGCATTTTGATGCGAATTTTGATGGAATGTAAATATGTAATAAGTAATAACTATTATTTAAAAAATTAAATAATCCAAAATATACGACCATCTAAAAGAACATTTAGGCAACATAAATACCAAAATGTCTTGTTTTTTTTATAGCAAATAGAAAGTAATAAGTTTCATATTGTCTTATTGGTTTTCTCTGTTCCTTCAGAAGTTGGAGCCGTTTAAAATGAGATGTTGATAATTCAAATGGTTGTAACTTTTTAATGAATTGAAAAAGTAATTTACTTTCTGAAAAAATATTTTGCGGAGGAAACGTGGGACATCCTGTATATATTATTGCTATAATTTTAATTATTTTGGTTGTCAGGCATGTATTAGATCGCATGAAAGATAATTGAATTATTACCTGCTGTAAAATAAATACAAATATAATATTGCCATTGTCCTTCATACAAAATACATGTTCCGTCCTAAATATAAATTTAAATTAAATTTAGAGAATTTATTTACATTTAGTGAATATATACAATCTATACAATATACAGTGTGTCCACGAAAGTTCGCACCATATGGAAAAAATTTTTATTGTGTATTTCTCAGAAAATTTTATTGTTTATAAAAGTTGGCGGCTCCTATGAATCCAAAA
The DNA here is from genome assembly GCA_963966075.1 of Aphodius sticticus. Classification (NCBI taxonomy): domain Eukaryota; kingdom Metazoa; phylum Arthropoda; class Insecta; order Coleoptera; family Scarabaeidae; genus Aphodius; species Aphodius sticticus. The sequence continues at coordinate 567,855 of OZ014512.1, read as the reverse complement.
CTGCAACCGTCAAATATGTAAATTTCGGTGCCATATACCGAGCGATTCAGAATATATGAATTTGTGATAAGAGTAAAGTACCTGTAGTTTCATTATTATTGATAAACTTTATTTGGCGAGGTCATTTGATACTCGTCTTCGTTTGTGCCTCGAAGAGCACGGAAGACATTTCGAACAACTACTTAATTAAGTACACTCAAATCTAAAATACCTCTCTGCGTTATATTTTATAAAATAAATTGTTTTTCAACGCCACGTACGATATTTATTACCTAAAATTGCCGTTGGAAACGTTGAAAAATGAGTTTTTTGCGAATAACTTTTAAAATATTGGGAATTGTGATGGGGTTGTATTTAGAAACAATGTTTATTTTTGAATTCTGCATTGTTTCACCTAGAAAAATGTATGGGTTCCAGTTTAAAATAAGAACAATAACACAAGTTTGCCAAGTTTGACACTAGATTTTGGTCATCCTGTATAATTTGGATCAATGACACTTGGTTAACGAGACTACTAGATCTAACTTAATAAGCACGTCGCAAAATTTTATTAACGAGGTGCAATTTGTGGTGTTTATTGATTTTTAAAGCCAACGATGCAAAATAAATTTTTATTCGTTTTTTTTTTGCGCTGCAGTCACTCAGCCGATTTCAATAAAATTTTGTTGGTATGTAGGCAACCATAACAGGCTTCCAAATGTGTAACAAAATATGCTTATAGCATGCAATTTAAAAAAATATATTACCATGGCGTTGCACATTTTTGGGACACGCTGTATAATCAAAAATAATTTCTTGAAGTACAGGGTAAGCCTGCAAAATGTCAAATTCTTAGCTTAATTAGTAACTGAGCTACAGAAGGCGGCAGCTGAGTTGCAGGACCCTGTATATCGAGTGTATTGACACAATAATTGAGCAACTTACATGGAGATTTAAAAAACTTCATCAACTTCGACAAGATTTTGATTTTCTTAGTGGTTCAAACATTGTTTCATATGATGAAGATACTATTAAAAACATACTCTGAACCTTACAAATAAATGTGGAAGTCCAATTAATCCATCAATTTGAATTAACTGCGAATTATAAGAATATGGAAACTGCATATAATATATTTCTCTGTATACCAGTAACTGTTGCATCAGCGGAAAGATCTTTCAGAACTTAAGTTGGTAAAAAATTAAGAGCTCAGGACAGGCTTGCCAATTTAAGTTAGCTTTTAATCGAGTGTTAGATTGAGATTGAGATTGAGTGTTCGATTATTAGATATAGAAAAAATAATCGATGATTTTACCGCTTTGAAGGCCTATGAAGGGAAAATAAACTTAAATAAGCTACAGTCCTACTAGAGTGTCTTTATTGTCTTTATTGTTTATTAAAATATATATTATTGTTCTTTTCATTAAAATGTACTTTTTATTAATTTTTGTTCGTTTTACTACGTTTCGCTTTTCTATGGTTTATGTTATCTTTTTAAAGAAAGATGATTTATTTATTTCGGAAGGATAAACGTATGTATTTCAATATACCTATAATTTATTCTGTATACGGACTTGTATTTATTATTTCATAGATTTACATCAATTTTTTAATCAGCAAATTTAAGTAATTGTGGTCAAAAGTTGGGGGGCGCATTTGCTCTGTTTTCGCCCCGGGTGCAGTTTTGTGTTAACACGACCCTGCTCTTGAGATTGCTAATCAAAAGACTACAATACAATAACCCAATAAGTTTTAATGAGTTTAAATGGTTTCAAAAATGTACATCGTTTTTAAACGATAATTTTTCTATTGCCACAATAAGCAAATTTTTAATTAATAATAAAGCCTCATTTTCAGCAAGAAGGATGTTTGCAAAAACCTTCATTTAATCGTTATGAAATGAAGTGTTAAGTCCTCATTGCTAACATGTGAGTTTCTTATTGATGACAGCACACACACTTCGCCACCTATTTATAGTACGATTCGACAATTTTTGTTCTCCAAATGCTAGTTACATGTTTGTATGTGTACTTGGGTGGTCCAATTTTACACCTTGCAATAAAACAAGTATTAGATTATTGGTATTTTTTGTCATTTATTAGCTAATTTGCAATAGGTTTAACTATTATTAGAAAACCATCTTAGTGTGTTCATTCCTTCACTCTACATTGTAAATGCATTATTTTTGGTAATTATTTCCTCAATATTTCATAAAAACCAGCGTTAAAAATTGAATCACAAAAAGTCCCGCCAAAACAATACTTTCTGTTGTGTGACGTCACCCGTTAGCAGATGTCAAATCGGCCCATATGGTCTGTCAGCATCGGCATCGTCGCCGTTTGGTAATTGTGTTGTGTGATGTGTTGTTTTCACAATTTCTATATAAAAATGGGTTATAAATGGTGTATAAATCCACAATGCAGAAATACATCAAGAAAAACTCCGGATAAACTATTTGTAGCTGTTCCGCAAGATTTGAAACTGCGAAGAAAGTGGTTGGCTCGTAGAAATCCAAATGAAATAAATAGCGGCCAATACAAGTGTTTTTTGTTGTGAAGATTACATCGACATAAGTAAAACTGACTAGAATAAGTTATCTATCGTATTTTCGAACCAGGTATTATCTGATCTGACAGCTTAAGGTTAGGGCTATCCTAACCAACAAAGTTATGCTTACATGGCACTTTAGTGCTATTAAATTCAAACGGGAGAAGCATAAGAGCACGTTCGGATAACCCGGTATTGTACGGTGAGAGTGACGCGCGCCATAATAGGCGGACTAACGTCATACGGCGTTTATCTCTTCGATTATATACAGGGTTAGCCAAAATTACCGGAACACCCAAATAATTCTACAACGGTAAAAAAATTCAAAAAAAAAATCAAACAAAAGTTTTTAGACTTTAAACAATCCATCGTTCAAATATATTTTGAATATACAGGGTGTTCATTTTATTATAGAAATCGCGTAAATTTTCTTTTTTCAAATGGAACACCCTGTATCTTTTTACATTTTATAATTTTAGGACTAATTCTGGACATTGTTTATTAAAATAATTTTTTTATAAAATGCATCATTTTTTAGTTCTAAGCAATTAATTTAAATTTGTCAAAATTACCGGAACACCCAAATAATTCGCCATGGGTAAAAAAATTTCAAAAAACATTCAAACAAAAGTTTTTGACATTAAACAAGCTATCATTAAAATATATTTTTAGTATACAGGCTGTTCATTTTTTATGCAAATTTGGTTAACTTTTTTTTTCAAATGGAATACCCTGTATATTTTTACATTTTATAATTCTAAGACTAATTCTAATAATTTTTTATTGGAATAATTTGTTTATAAATTTCATAATTTTTTAGTTATAAGCAATTAGTCAAAACTCCTGAACTTCAAATTAAGAATTGATTTGAAGGATGCAATGTGGGATAGCTTACCACATTAAAACTATTGTCCTTTCAGTGATTTCTTCCGGTTTTATTGGAATATTGAGCATAAAATGAAGTAATACCTCATCTCCTAGTTATATTCAACGAAGATCTGAATAATATTTGGTTTCAACAAGATGGTGCACCGCCGCATTACGGTGTCCAAGTTCGGAATTATTTAAATTCAATTTTCCCGCAGAGGTGGATTGGAAGGAGATGATCCATTGAATGGCCACCTAGGTCGCCGGATTTACAAATACTGGATTTTTCTATTTGGGGCCACCTAAAGTCCAAGGTTTACACCAATAGGCTGCAAAATATTGATGCGTTGAAGCAGAGGATAGTGGACGAAGTTCAGAGTATTACTGTCGATCATTTAGATCATCGTTCATCGATGATCACTGTTTACGGGAATTTGTTGATAGGTTGGGGCATTGTCAAGCCGCTCAGGGATGGCAGTTTGAAACTTTAATTTAATTGTTTTGTTATTTTTTCTTCACATTGTTATTATTTATCCGTTCGGCTAAAACAAATGTTTTGGAGTTTTTATTAATTGCTGATAATTAAAAAATGAATCAATATATAAAAACCTACTTGAAAAGAAATTCTTAGAATTAAAAAATAAAAATGTACAGGACGTTTAATGAGAAAAAGGAAAAGTTTTCCATACTTCCATAATAAAATAAACACCCTGTATATTAAAAATATATTTAAACGATAGCTTGTTTAAAGTAAAAAACTTTTGTTTGAATGTTTTTTGAAATTTTTTTACCGATGAAGAATTATTTGGGTGTTGCGGTAATTTTGACTAATTTTAATTAATTGCTTAAAACGCAAAAATGATGCATTTTATAAAAAAATTATTTTAATAAACAATGTCCAGAATTAGTCCTAAAATTATAAAATGTAAAAAGATACAGGGCGTTCCATTTGAAAACAAAAGATTTACGCGATTTCTATAATAAAATGAACACCTTGTATATTCAAATTATATTTGAACGATGGATTGTTTAAAGTCTAAAAGCTTTAGTTTTCAATTTTTTTTTGTAATTTTTTACCGTTGTGGAATTATTTGGGTGTTCCGGTAATTTTGGCTAACCCTGTATATTACATATGGATTGAGCTAACTCTATCTGTCTTCTAACAAAAGTATGTTCCCGAAGGATTGACAAGGATGGTTTAATAAAATTGAAGAAAGACAGAGATACTTAGGACAGTGACTATCTTCACTCTGATGCTGGACCACTTGTCAATTGCCATATCCGACATAACCCCACATATACACATAACCTTTAATGCTTGACAGATCTGTAACCACACGGATACATCATAATACAAAATTAGTTTCCACTACAAATAACATAATTAGACATCAGTACACAAAATTAATACATGTTAGAAAAATCTATTTTACATTTAACGTGTTTCAAATCAACACCCATATTAATTTAAAAGTTCTCCGTAACGCCATCTAGCGCCATTATCAGAGAAGAGCATATTCTACGCGCCACCAAGTCATTCTATCCTAATTATCGCTATCTCAGTCAATCCCCTCGGGTACATCGGTCTCTCTCGTTCACTCAATCCATATGTAATATATACAGGTGAGTCACTAGAGTCGCGGTGGTAGATATAGCAATTACCTTTAGAGATGGAAAAAAATATTTAATACAAAAGTTGTTTGGCATATCATTTTCTACAACGTAAAATTATTTTCATTTATACTGGGTGTTGCATTTAGGCGTAGCAGAAAATAAATTAACTTTTTTAAATGGAATGCCCTGTATATTATAACATATTATGATTGCGAAGAAAATTGTCTTACTAATTGTATCAGGTGATATTGACGTAAAGCTAATAGTTTCTGCAATATTCAATTGTTTATTAAAAAAATGGCCGTTCCAGGCCTTTTCCGAAAACTACGTAATAGCGTCATTTTTGCAGATATTTTGTTACAACTTTGTCAGAAAATAACCAATACTAATAGGGAGGTGATAGTGCCCAAAGAAATTTGATGCGCTATACAGGGTGTTCCTAGCACCTAATCAATTTTGATATTTTTCAAATGGCTTTTTCTTGAGTTTTTTAAATGGAACGCCCTGTATTTTATTTGCTGGTTGCATTTCCCATTAAGTTGCCTTTAATTTATATTAAGTGTGGCATATACATATTTGTACCCGTTTTCGTGATATTTGGAATTTAAAGAAAATGTGTAATAAAGTATACCAATACATTGCTTTAATATTACACCCTGTATAATTGAGTTAGTTTTTTTCATGTATTTTGTTATAATATAAAAAAATTATAAATGTTGGTAAAGTTAAAAATGCTATTTTTTATAAAGATACATTTAAATAGCAGAGTTACGCTAATATTTTAAGTTAGCTTAGATTTACTTAACCTCGTTGTCATGGAAACAAAAACAAATAACAGACGTGTAGTTATTGCTGTCAACAGACTTAATATAGCTAACCAACATTTGTAATCTCTGTTAACGATGAATTTTAATTATACTAAAGAGGAACTGATAAATATTATTTACGTCTATGGAGAAGCCGGCAAAAACGCTCTACTGGCCTCAAGAATTTACGCTCAGCGATATCCCGAAAGACGGCATCCCGATGCAAGAACAATTAATAGAGTTCGGGAACGTTTTGAATCAACAGGTACTATTACTTACAAAAAAAGAAAAAGAACAAAAGCGGCGACACATGAAGAGAATGAATTTCTGGTAGTTGCTAGTGTGGTAGAAAATCCATACTCAAGCACTAGACAAATAAGAAATCAAGGAATAACCCAATCATCTGTGTCCAGAATAATACGGCGACACAAGTATCATCCATATCATGTGCAACATGTACAGGAATTGAGCGAAAACGATTTAGAAAAGAGATTAAATTTTTGTAATTGGGCAGCTGCTAAAATTCAACAACAAGCATAAAAATGTTTCATAAAAATGCGTATGTTAACCAACATAACTTCCATTTTTATGCAACAGAAAATCCTCGCGTTATCAGGCCTTTGGACCATCAACATAGATGGTCACTCAATGTATGGGGTGGAATAGTAGGTACCAATTTGCTAGGGCCTTACTTTTTTGAGGGTTCCGTAAATGGTCAAAGGTACTTACATTTTCTTAACAACCATCTACATGAATATTTAAATGATTTGCCGCTTAATATTCGCCAAAACTTAATTTTCCACCACGACGGAGCCCCACCCCACTTTAGTCTGAACGTAAGACAATTTTTGAACAACCAACACCCCAACAAATGGATTGGAAGAGGAGGCCCTACGTTATGGCCGCCAAGATCTCCTGATCTAAATAAGTTGGATTTTTTTTGTGGGGTCATGTTAAGGAATTAGTATACCAGACCACCTACCACACAAGACGATATGAAGATTAGAATAAGAAATGTTTTTGCTGACATCAGAGAAAATAAGAGAGAGATGTTAAGAAATACTTCGAGATCTTTTACCCATCGGATTAATGCTTGTAGAAGACAAAATGGAGGGCATTTTGAACACCTACCAAATCAATAACTACTTGTTGTTTTATCTTTAATTGTTATAGTTTTTTACTAGTTTTATGTTAATGCTTATCAAGTTTAAAAAATAGTTTAATAAATGTTATTAGTTGTGGTTTCTCTTAATTATTTGTTTTTATTTAATTTTTAGTTGTCTCAAATTATATTAATTTTTCATATTGAGTAACTAAATGGTAATTCCATGTACTCTTCAATTTATTTTGAGCAATTCTGTCAGTTTTTTAATTGAACAAAAGTATTCTTTTCCTTTCTATGTTCTCTTTACAAAAAAAAAACATTAAAAAAGAACCATGTTATGCAGGGTGTAATATTAAAGCACTGTATTGGTATACTTTATTACACATTTTCTTTAAATTCCAAATATCACGAAAACGGGTACAAATATGTATATGCCACACTTAATATAAATTAAAGGCAACTTAATGGGAAATGCAACCAGCAAATAAAATACAGGGCGTTCCATTTAAAAAACTCAAGAAAAAGCCATTTGAAAAATATCAAAATTGATTAGGTGCTAGGAACACCCTGTATAGCGCATCAAATTTCTTTGGGCACTATCACCTCCCTATTAGTATTGGTTATTTTCTGACAAAGTTGTAAGAAAATATCTGCAAAAATGACGCTATTACGTAGTTTTCGGAAAAGGCCTGCAACGGCCATTTTTTTAATAAAAAATTGAATATTGCAGAAACTATTAGCTTTACGTCAATATCACCTGATACAATTAGTAAGACAATTTTCTTCACAATCATAATATGTTATAACATACAGGGCATTCCATTTAAAAAAGTTAATTTATTTTCTGCTACGCCTAAATGCAACACCCAGTATAAATGAAAATAATTTTACGTTGTAAAAAATGATATGCCAAACAACTTTTGTATTAAATATTTTTTTCCATCTCTAAAGATAATTGCTATATCTACCACCGCGACTCTAGTGACTCACCCTGTATAATCAAAGGTTTATCTGCATATAAGAGAGAGACAGCCGACCCAGGTTATCTGAGCATTGCTCTCCCCATACCCTACCCTGACAAACCGAACGCGCTCTAAGCGTACTAACGAATGACGTCACTGGATACTGAGCCAATTACAGAGCGTTTTCAATCACGTCATAGGCCGTCAATAAAATGCAATTTTAATTTTTGTTTTTAATAGAAATAAAGCATATTTTTTACTTTATCATACGCAGTATCTAAAGTATTGTAATCGTGCCAACAAAAAATTTTGAGATTTTAGCGGAAATAAGTCTTTTTGGGTCCCCTGAGCATTTTTGACCAAGCTACAAAAAAAATGTCTCTGTGTGTGTGTGTGTGTGTGTGTGTGTGTGCGTGTGTGTGTGTGTGTGTGTGTGTGTGCGTGCGTGCGTGCGTGCGTGCGTGCGTGCGTGCGTGCGTGCGTGCGTGCGTGCGTGCGTGCGTGCGTGCGTGCGTGCGTGCGTGCGTGCGTGCGTGCGTGCGTGCGTGCGTGCGTGCGTGCGTGCGTGCGTGCGTGCGTGCGTGCGTGCGTGCGTGCGTGCGTGCGTGCGTGCGTGCGTGCGTGCGTGCGTGCGTGCGTGCGTGCGTGCGTGCGTGCGTGCGTGCGTGCGTGCGTGCGTGCGTGCGTGCGTGCGTGCGTGCGTGCGTGCGTGCGTGCGTGCGTGCGTGCGTGCGTGCGTGCGTGCGTGCGTGCGTGCGTGCGTGCGTGCGTGCGTGCGTGCGTGCGTGCGTGCGTGCGTGCGTGCGTGCGTGCGTGCGTGCGTGCGTGCGTGCGTGCGTGCGTGTGTGTGTGTGTGTGTGTGTGTGTGTGTGTGTACCCGTTTTTTGTGGCGACGATTCCGGAGAAACTACTAAAGGTATAGGGACGAAACTTCATATTTAGAAGTTTCATGGCCAAACTTAGAGCTGAAAAGCTTTCTGTTAAAAAGGGTCCAAAGGAACTGGAGGTTTAGTCTTAGCATTTTGAAAGGTTTTGTAAATAAACGGCATTTCTGGAATTTCGTCGAAATAGTTAAATAATAAATTAAACTAGAGGAAATTCTGAATAATTTATGACTATAACATTTTTTGGTACAATCAATAGTTTAGCTGCATGAGCACATTCTATTTCATCGAGATCGGTCGTACTGCATTAAAACAAGTAGCCAGGATATGTCAGATTATATGTCAGATGTGATTTTAATGACGGTGTAGATAAGGCGATTTCGCGTGGAACGGTTCGGTTGCGGTTCGACTACCGATTTGAACCAACCATTTTCACATGGCGATTGATGACGTAGCGGTTGCAGTTGGTTCGATTCGGTCCGTCAAAATCTTGAACCTGCCTGGCAAGCCGGTTTGAAATATCGGTTCGTTTGGGTTGTCATTTTTAGGTTATAAGTTGTAAAATGCTGGTGAAATGAATAGGTATGTCGTGGGTATGTCGTTGTCGGAATGCGCGGTAGACCACTGCGTATGTCATTACTGTCATATTTAACTTTTCCTTTCTATGTTCTCTTTACAAAAAAAAAACATTAAAAAAGAACCATGTTATGCAGGGTGTAATATTAAAGCACTGTATTGGTATACTTTATTACACATTTTCTTTAAATTCCAAATATCACGAAAACGGGTACAAATATGTATATGCCACACTTAATATAAATTAAAGGCAACTTAATGGGAAATGCAACCAGCAAATAAAATACAGGGCGTTCCATTTAAAAAACTCAAGAAAAAGCCATTTGAAAAATATCAAAATTGATTAGGTGCTAGGAACACCCTGTATAGCGCATCAAATTTCTTTGGGCACTATCACCTCCCTATTAGTATTGGTTATTTTCTGACAAAGTTGTAAGAAAATATCTGCAAAAATGACGCTATTACGTAGTTTTCGGAAAAGGCCTGCAACGGCCATTTTTTTAATAAAAAATTGAATATTGCAGAAACTATTAGCTTTACGTCAATATCACCTGATACAATTAGTAAGACAATTTTCTTCACAATCATAATATGTTATAACATACAGGGCATTCCATTTAAAAAAGTTAATTTATTTTCTGCTACGCCTAAATGCAACACCCAGTATAAATGAAAATAATTTTACGTTGTAAAAAATGATATGCCAAACAACTTTTGTATTAAATATTTTTTTCCATCTCTAAAGATAATTGCTATATCTACCACCGCGACTCTAGTGACTCACCCTGTATAATCAAAGGTTTATCTGCATATAAGAGAGAGACAGCCGACCCAGGTTATCTGAGCATTGCTCTCCCCATACCCTACCCTGACAAACCGAACGCGCTCTAAGCGTACTAACGAATGACGTCACTGGATACTGAGCCAATTACAGAGCGTTTTCAATCACGTCATAGGCCGTCAATAAAATGCAATTTTAATTTTTGTTTTTAATAGAAATAAAGCATATTTTTTACTTTATCATACGCAGTATCTAAAGTATTGTAATCGTGCCAACAAAAAATTTTGAGATTTTAGCGGAAATAAGTCTTTTTGGGTCCCCTGAGCATTTTTGACCAAGCTACAAAAAAAATGTCTTTGTGTGTGTGTGTGTGTGTGTGTGTGTGTGTGTGCGTGTGTGTGTGTGTGTGTGTGTGTGTGCGTGCGTGCGTGCGTGCGTGCGTGCGTGCGTGCGTGCGTGCGTGCGTGCGTGCGTGCGTGCGTGCGTGCGTGCGTGCGTGCGTGCGTGCGTGCGTGCGTGCGTGCGTGCGTGCGTGCGTGCGTGCGTGCGTGCGTGCGTGCGTGCGTGCGTGCGTGCGTGCGTGCGTGCGTGCGTGCGTGCGTGCGTGCGTGCGTGCGTGCGTGCGTGCGTGCGTGCGTGCGTGCGTGCGTGCGTGCGTGCGTGCGTGCGTGCGTGCGTGCGTGCGTGCGTGCGTGCGTGCGTGCGTGCGTGCGTGCGTGCGTGCGTGCGTGCGTGCGTGCGTGCGTGCGTGCGTGCGTGCGTGCGTGCGTGCGTGCGTGCGTGCGTGCGTGCGTGCGTGCGTGCGTGCGTGCGTGCGTGCGTGCGTGCGTGCGTGCGTGCGTGCGTGCGTGCGTGCGTGTGTGTGTGTGTGTGTGTGTGTGTGTGTGTGTGTGTGTGTGTGTGTACCCGTTTTTTGTGGCGACGATTCCGGAGAAACTACTAAAGGTATAGGGACGAAACTTCATATTTAGAAGTTTCATGGCCAAACTTAGAGCTGAAAAGCTTTCTGTTAAAAAGGGTCCAAAGGAACTGGAGGTTTAGTCTTAGCATTTTGAAAGATTTTGTAAATAAACGGCATTTCTGGAATTTCGTCGAAATAGTTAAATAATAAATTAAACTAGAGGAAATTCTGAATAATTTATGACTATAACATTTTTTGGTACAATCAATAGTTTAGCTGCATGAGCACATTCTATTTCATCGAGATCGGTCGTACTGCATTAAAACAAGTAGCCAGGATATGTCAGATTATATGTCAGATGTGATTTTAATGACGGTGTAGATAAGGCGATTTCGCGTGGAACGGTTCGGTTGCGGTTCGACTACCGATTTGAACCAACCATTTTCACATGGCGATTGATGACGTAGCGGTTGCAGTTGGTTCGATTCGGTCCGTCAAAATCTTGAACCTGCCTGGCAAGCCGGTTTGAAATATCGGTTCGTTTGGGTTGTCATTTTTAGGTTATAAGTTGTAAAATGCTGGTGAAATGAATAGGTATGTCGTGGGTATGTCGTTGTCGGAATGCGCGGTAGACCACTGCGTATGTCATTACTGTCATATTTAACAGTAAGTGGGGCACCTAACCTATGAATCGAACCGGATCATTTTCCGTCGAGCGGTTACTGACGTTTTAAAAATGATGACGATTGAGAACCGCTCTGTCAACCACATCCAACCGCCAACCGGAACCAAATCGAACCGTTTAGCCACGCGAAATCGCCTATAGTCTCAAACGCTAATGCTTTGACAATACTACTGTCAATACAAGCTGCGTTCGGATATTGCACACCGTCAAGGTGCGTTTTCATTAGTGCTAATGGCAGTGGTAGTAGACGCCATTATAGTATTTCTAATAGAATTTGCTAGTGACTCAAGTTTATGTACATGCAAACTAATATGTGTCACCATCACGACATGTGAGAAACACTATAATTTCGTCTGCTACCACTGCCATGAACGCACCTTCACGCTTTCTACACCCAATAACACATGTCATTTGGACGGTGTACCCGGTGTCAACGGAGTACAATATCCGAACGCAGCTTTCAACGTCATATCTGTCTAGTTCTACTAGTTTTATTTTAATGCATAGCCGATCTCGATCAAATAATATCTCATGCAGCTAAACTATTAATTTTATATATATATAGTATGATAAAGTCATGTGCCTGGCCACATCAGATTTTTTATTTTATGCTAATGACAGTAGGTAGTCTTGGTGTCAAACGCTAAAGTTTTGACAATAACTTCTGTCAATACAAGCTGCGTTCGCATATTGCATTACACTTTTTTACACCCAATAACACGTAAGTGTCATTTGGACGGTGTACCCGGTGTCAACGGAGTACAATATCCGAACGTAGCTTTAATCGACATATCTGTCTAGTTCTACTAGTTTTATTTTAATGCAGAGATGGCCGATCTCGATCAAATAGAGTCTCATGCAGCTAAACTATTAATTTTATATATAGTATGATAAAGTCATGTGCCTGGCCACATCAGATTTTTTTGAAAAGTAATAACAAATAGTTTTCTTAAACTGTAATCTATTAGAATGACCATAATACAAGCCATATTTTTAATGCAGTCAAATACCCTATTGCTTGAACAAATACCATTTGTTTAAACAAATATATATATATATATGTTACGGTCATGGTGATAAATAGGTTATTATTAATAATTACCGGTTATTATTAATTATAGCCAAGTGGCGAGGTTAAAGTGAAGAATTTATCACATGAACCGGCTATTATTAATAATTTCCAGCATGCTGTGGTCAATGTGATATATTTGAATTCTATACTGCATTAAGGTGATGCTACAATATAATTGAGACTCAGATTTGGAATTCTGTTAGTATCTACATAATAGCCACACAACGAATCTATTCACTGGGTTTCAGTGTTGGGCCTTTAGTGACGTTAGTCCTGACTAACTTATTTAGTTACTACTCATGACTAAAATAAGGAAATTATCAAAACCAGACTAAAAGTGCACAAATGTGATACAGATTTTTGAGTTACCTACTGTTAATTTTATTTATTAAGAATATATTTTATTTTTAAACTGATTCCTGGACTTGAGAATTATTTTGTTTTTGTGATTGTTATATTTTTTCATATATGTATCTAAATAAATAATGTATTTAAAAGTTTTTTTTTGTTGGTGATAAACACTTTTATAATATTGTTGTTAAAAGGCTATGCATAAGACTCAAGATAACTAAGAACCACATCTCATTTATAAACACTTGTTTAAACGAATACCTCACACCTAATTTTGCAAAGATTAAATCCACTATGCTGACAACGAGGGAGAAGCTGGAGAGATGATACTAATGTATACTAATTAAGATTTTAC